>JANAVB010043815.1:12500-15000 GCA_029216955.1 Iris pallida | reverse complement strand
GTCGGATCTATATGAAGTGTGATGTCGAGTAATGACTCGATTCTGAGTGGTATATGCAATACCAATTATGCGAGCAAGTATAGCGAAGTATTGTGTCGATAACGATAGGCTCGATCCTGAGTGGTATATGGGATACCACTTAGCGATAGCTATGTTAAGCCGGTTGGCGACTTGTGATAGGTTACGTCGAGAAAATTATGTTATTACGATATGTTTGTCCGCAACGGATGGAATGGTACCGAGACTCGAGTGGAAATGATGCGATAGGAGTCGATATAAGTATGCTTTGGTGAATTAGTTAAATGAGTATGCGTGAAGTCGTACTTATGGATGATATGTCGGACGAGAATTCGTTAAGTATAAGTTGAACGATAGGCCGAGCATATGCGAACGAATGTTACGTTGAGGAAATAGTCGACCAGGTCGAACTTATGTTGAGTTAGTACGGAGACTTCTTCGGAACATGTTGAGTAAGTACGGAGAAATTGTACGAACGAATTTGGGTTAATACAATGAGTCGGTAGCACGAATTGGAAGTACGAGTTAGGGATATGAGAAGTGATTTGTGCGAGACTTGATTCGTATTCGAGTTCGGATAATGGCAATGATTGCAACGGGTTTGAGCTTATAAGAAAGGAGGATGTTCAAGTTATGCATATCGACGATGGTATTGAGGCGTATCAAAGACGATATGCAATAACTCGGGGATACTCTGATCGAATGAACGAAAATTATGTTGAACATGTTGTTGGACGAATAAGATGCAAGTTAAGTTGAAGGTAGTTGGATGATGGCGGTAGGAATGTTTCGAGACATTGAGAGTGGATTTATGTTACTCGGAAGAAAACGAGAGTGTTTGGATTTCTTCGCGGATCACCACTATGTTGACATTCTTGTCTTGAGCGAGCGCAACACCAGCCTCGCACATGCGTCACGTCAAAATTAGAACGATCATTCCGCGTGAGCACTGGTATGGTGATTCATCCAGTGGGGATGATCGAACTTGCAAGGCGTGGCAATTTGGATATGGATTTGTGGTTTGATGCGAAGGTAGAATTGAGGATTGTGCGATATTGTCAACGGTAGTGCTTAAGTGACTCGAGTAGTAACGGCGCATCAGTTGCGCGGGAGTAGAGAAATTATGGATTGGTATGTCGGATTGGGTAAAGTCCCATAGGAAGCGTCGGAAATTGATTTGGCTCCGCGGTAGGATATAGCATGGTTCGTTGTAACTGTCCCTCGTTGATGATCTTCAATTATCGAGCGTAGTTTCGGGGCAGATGACCCTAGAAGACTTGACCGCCAAATCAAGTGAATGTGGGAAACCATAGGATGACCCTAAAGAAGTCGCGTAAGAAATTTTGTCGAAGATAAGGAATGATGTAGTGCATGTTGAGGATAAGTCTAAGCGAGTGAGTATCGTGTCTCGAAAGTTTGCGAGTACTAAGAATCGATATGGTCAGAAAAGTTATGTTGGAACGAGTAGATGTTGAGGAACGTGCTTAAGCGTAGTGACGCGGTAAGGCGATTGCAAGGATTCTGCAATGCGCGAGAGCGATGGATAGTAGAACGACCCTAAGAGTTGTGTCGTAGGTCGGCTTAAGTAACGGTTAGGCTATGTGTGTTGAGCGCGCGAGTTACGTTACGAAACGAACTAGTCGGGATTGAGTCGATGATTGAGTGAGGGATTCGTACTCGGTCGAGAGTAGGAGATGGGCGTATCGTAAGAGACCTTGGGTCGGAAAGATTGTTGCCTTTGAGCATCGTAGACTCAAGTCGACCTCTTGTGTCGAGAGAGCGCGAGCATGATATCTGGATAAGTTGCCTAGCGGGGGTAGCCCCAAACTCGATGTGCTGGTAGTTCGAGAACGTAGATCGTGTTGAGATAGTTGTGTGCGAGACTTAGTACGGATTGTAGACAAAAGAGTTGGTGACATGTGGACGTAGTCCATGTCGTTATGGCCAACTGTTATGAATGATTGGATAAAAGACTTAAGTTATGCGAGAGATAGGAAACGGTTGGGCGAATAGGCATTGCAGAGAATTGTTGTGATCGGATGCGCAATGACTCGATGCAATGCGAGTGCTAGGTGGCCGACAAGAAACTTATGAGATCGAAGTTATGGTTGAATTAAGTTATGTACAAGATGTTGGAGGATGATCGCACGTTATGGGATGATGCATACGAAGAGTATTTTGGGAATAGGCGCTAAGATATGACTAAGTCGAGTACGGACCGATGGATGCTTGAGGATTAAGTTGAGCCTGTTAGTTGTCCCGATATCCTACAACTGAGCTTGGCTGAAATGCATATATTGGTGGGACGCCTAAAATATTTGTATGATCCAGACTGAGTTGTATGATTCCAACGATAGTAGCACGAGATCGTGAAGCGATCTGCGCGAGGCACTTGGATTAAGTGTTGGTGTCGGTTCGAGGACGAACCTGATTTTGAGTGGTATATTATGTAATGCCCCGCTCCGCATCGGTGCATTACGAT
>JANAVB010043814.1:0-22268 GCA_029216955.1 Iris pallida | reverse complement strand
TGTGTGTGTGTGTGTGTAAAAAAAAAATATATATGTGTGTGTGTGTGTGTGTGTGTGTGTGTGGTGTGTGTGTGTTAAGGCAATGTAATGTATTTAATCACATATATTTGGAGTTAAATATATAAGTTTGTATGCATATATTATATGTAGTATGTATGCAGGAATGATGTAATATAATGTAGAGTATGAAAGTATATAATGTATTCAAATATGTAGTATGCATCTATGTTGTATGTATAGGTGCATGAATGAACAAGTATGCATATATGATATGTATGTAGGCATGTATGGAATGTATGTATGTATACATAATATCTATGTATGCATGTAAGCAATGTAAGTATGTATTATATGCATTTCTATAAACTGTTAACCTATAACCTTTTACACACATGCATTCATACACCCTTTGACACCATGTATTCCATGTCACATACCCCTACCTATCACTAAATCTGAGAACATTAATACATATCCTTTCACACCATGCCAAACACACACACACACACACACACATACACCACACTTACTCTTTTACTCTCCTTATTTTTTTTACCTCTCCTTATATATATATATATATAATATATAATATATATATATATAATATATATATATATATATATATATATATATATAGCTTTTCTATATTACTATGTATATGAATATGTGAATGTGAATAATATATATACATTATATGACTAGTTTGTGTGCCTTGTTAGCTTATGGTTTAGTTTTGTGCTTGTTTAGCAAGTGACTTAGGCTATGAGTTAGTAGCTATCTTGGATACTTGATTTGCATAGACTTAGTTTGTTTAGACCTAGAATTGACTAACCTATACTAGTTGACCATTGTTGACCCACCCTAGCTAGTTTGACCACAGTTGACTAGAGTTGACCTAGTTTGACTATAGTTGACCAGAGTTGACCAATAGTTGACTTTGACCTAGATTGACTTAAATCATGTAGATTGCATATATTTCAATCACCATATAAATTGAAACCACATTAAACGTACTGCTCTAAATAGGACTTGTGACTCCGTTCAGTCAACATCCTGAATACATCAGTCATTTAGGGTATCAGGCGAGTACTTCTCTGATAGTTCTCTCATTTATTTGTCAATTACTTACTCGTTCAGTTAGGTTTTTTGTGATTCTCTGTTACAACACGTATGGATATTTCGGATCATGTGTGCGACACACATACCATATTGTCTGGCCTCTTTACTGAAATCATTCTGGAATCATTGCTGGTATCATCATGTTTGGCTGGACTCTCGCGATTCTCGTTCAAATCTGGATTCACTTGTATTACGGGACGGAGAAATATTGAGTAAGACATGTAGACATACCCCAAATCTAGAATCCCAACTGGAATCTACTGGAAGCATAGCCCTCTCTGCCCTGAATCAGTGAGTGATGTGCCTGATACCTACAGCCGTTTATATGTCGATCTCGGTATTTAAAACACACTATTAGAATATAGTTGGTCTCACCTGGATTCTGATCACTGACTAGATCATCTTGTACTGGATTCATCTTATATTAGATTCATTTCGTACTGGATTTACATGGATTTACACATGTTTTATATTACTGTCTGGAGTTATCATGTTACTCTAGTTCAGCTAGACATCTTATTTTACAGTCTTCATTGCCATGATTCTTCTCTTATTGTAGTTTTCTTACTTTTCTTGTATCTTAACTGTTTCTCATACCATCACCTGAATAAAACTATCATGTTCATCAATAAAACTATCTATAACATGCTTTAGTTCTCTGTCATTTACTTGGGTTTTCTAGATGAGTTGTACTCGTTTCTTTGTCCTGACGGGACCCTATTAAAATTTTACAGATGATTGCCCTGAGGATACTTGCCTACTTACTATGGACCAGGAGATGTTTTTAGCTACCTTTTCGCCTCGACACTCAGATGATCGGGAGAGCTAGTGATTGACTTGGTTTAGTTTCTTGTTTAGAACTTAATTGTAATAAGTTGAGATATATTTTGTTTTGAGATTGTTGAGATTATATTATTTAGTAGTTGGTTTTGTGTTATTATTTTAGTCTTAGTTATAAACTTCTGTGTTACCATATAGTGCTTAGACTGTGATTGAGATTCATTATATAACTTGTCCTCCGTTCGGAGTTGAGAATTTGACAAGTACATTATATAATTACGTGAGTTGTTATTTTAGATAGTGACATAGAACAACGTTCTACCGTCGACATTGCGGCGTAGGCTGGACGTTGTTACGTACTCGTACCTTCACAGTGGGTGCGGGCCGTGACAGAATACGTCATGTACTCCTTCTAGCGACGGTGGCAAAGCCAATCCATATGCAACTTCTCCAACATGTTCCAAGACATCGAAAGGGCCGATGTAACTTGGACTCAACTTGCACGTCCTCCGAATCAAATTGTGTCTCTCGTGGGGGATATCTTCAAGAAAACATGGTCGCCTTCCTGAACTCTAAGGGTTGGTGACGATTATGGCCCATGCTTCTGTCGATCTGCGCTGCTCGCAGGTGGTCTTGTATCTTCTTCACCTTCTCCACTGTGCTCAAAACCAACTCGGGACCCATATTTGCCATTCTCCTATGTCGCTCCAACAAACAGGAGATCGACACTTTCTTCCATACAATGCCTCAAACGGGGCCATCTGAATGCTCGCTCGATAGCTATTATTGTAGGAAAACTCTACAATGAAGGTGATCTTCCATAATCTGCCAAAATAAGCATACACGCTCTCAATATATCTTCTAGCGTCTGAATAGTATGCTCTAACTGGCCGTCTGTCTGCGGATGGTACGTCGTGCTAACTTCAACACGTACCCAAACTATCTTGTATACTTCTCCAAAAATGTGAGGTAAATCTCGAGTCACTCCCACATGCTGACTGGTACACCGTGTAGCTTCACTATTTGTTTTATATATATCTGCCAAACTTTGGTAGACTGTCCCACTCTGAAGGTAAAAAATGGCTGACTTGGTAAGCCTATCAACATCATCCATACCGCATCTCGTCCACTAGACTCCGAGGAAATTCCGTGACGAAGTCCATAGTAATTGCTCCCCTTTCACTCGGGAATGGGCAGCGACTATAGTAATCCGGCCGTCCTCTGGTGCTCGGCCTTCACTTTTTGGCATACCAACTATTGGCCACGAAATGAGCTATCTCCCGCTTCATTCCGTACCACCATAATACTGTCGTAAGTTCCGTTACATCTTAGTTCCTTCCGGGATGAATATAGTAATCGAACTATGTCTTTCTACCATAAACTCCTGTCGTAGGTCTCCATTAGGAACATAATACGATCACCACATCGAAATGTCCCATCAGAATGAATCCTCATCCCGTCTGCTCTTTTGCTTCAGTCCTCTCTAGCCATCGAATCTAGCATCCGTAGGCATGCCACCTTGATCCTCTTTACTAGCGATGATTGCACTTAGAGATTGGCTAATACGCCATCAGCTCTAGGCAATACTACCTCAATACCAAGCTGCTGCAAATCTCTAATCATCACTCTCTGTGCGGTCAAGAAATGAGCCTTGGGCTTATGGCTTAATGCGTCTGCTATAAGATTAGCCTTGCCCGGATGATAATGTAGCTCGATCTTATAATCCTTCACTAACTCCAACCAACGTCGTTGTCGCATATTCAACTCTTTTTTTTGACACGTACTTGAGGTTCTTATGATCAGTGTAGACATCTACCTTCTCGCCGTACAAGTAGTCTCCATAGCTTCAACAAAGATAACCGCTGCGAGCTCTAGATCGTGGGTTGGATAATTCTTCTCATGCACCCTCAACTGTCTCGATGCATATGCTACTACATGAACATGCTGCATCAATACGCATCATAATCCCTTCCCGGATGCATCGCTGTAGATCATGAATATCCTAGGCCTGATGGTAGTGTTATAGTACAGTGGTCAAGCGCTTCTTCAACTCATTTAAAGTGGCACTGTGTCGTCTGTCTATACAAACTCCTGATCGTTGCAAGTTAGTTGAGTCATAGGCCCCGTAATTCAAGGGAAATATTCTACGAACCTTCGGTAATAACCCCAAGTCCAAGAAACTTCTCACTCAGAAGCTGATGTGGGAAGCGGGCCATGCCTTCACTGCTGTGATCTTCTCCGGATCTACTGATATGCCGCCTCCAGTGACGATATGTCCAAGAAATGATACCCTTGAGAAGAATCACACTTGCTAAGCTTCACAAAATCGCTCTTTCTTAGTGGTCCCCAAAAAATCCGTAGATGCTGCTCATGCCTCTTGACTCTTGGAGTAAATCAAGATATCCTTTATGAAGATGACTACAAATTTGTCCAAGTACTGGTGAAAGATCTTGTTCATTAAGTTCATGAAAACTGCGGGAGCGTTGGTCAAACCGAAAGGCAGGACCAAGAACTCGTAGTGTCCATACCTATCGAAATGCCATTTTCGAAATATCTTCCTTCCGAACCTTCAGTTGGTGATTGTCACGACCCCGCACTCTGTGTCAGGACACGAGAAGTGGGTACGTACAACCTACGCGCAATGTCGACGGTAGAACGCTGTCCTAGTCACAACATACAACAATATAACCATACATGTACAATAAAATACGCTCCAAAAGGAGGACAATATAAAGGTACAACTCAATCACAACATCTAAGGTAGAATAAGGAATAAAGAGCTACAATGAGAGTAATATGTGAGTGTTCAATAACACAAATAACCATATCTGAAGGTACATAAAATAAGACAACTAAAAGGGAATCTAGTCTAGAAATCTAATCTAACAATAGGCAAGTCCTCAGCGACTGCTGGATCCTTCTGAGGTCCAAGTCACCGGTGTCATCTAAGCCTGTGCCATAATATATAGGGCATAACTCCTCCTCATCACCTGTAATATTTTTGACAGTCCAATCAGGACAGAAGAGCACAATACATCCTCACGCAGTTCATACCTTGACGAAATATAAAAGCACGTGATAGGTTAAGATACATTAATGCTTTAAGAAATAACATGAAACAAAGAGAGAAACTAATAAACAAGCTATCGATATTATAATAGAGAACTGTAAGTGACTATGTGATTTAGAGTATAAGATAGACATATGAACGGTTGATTTGCATATGATTACACTAAAGAGTTTGCACATGATTATACTACTTTGGAATGTTCACTTGACTATTTCTACTCCTCCATGCCCGAATCATACCAAGAATCTAGACAGGTTATGTTATTGTACATGAAGCTTGACATGAAGCTTATGAGATCGTGAGAGTATATGAGAGCATATGAGTACATGGATAATAAGAGTCCACAAAATATATGATGTTCGTGAAAAGTACATGACATGATGTATTCGATGCACCCGAGGGAGATAACATCTCATGTAAAGATTCATATAGTACTAATCCGTGATAATGTCGTGTCAGCATTAAGTAATTAAACTGACAATATAATTCCAAACAAGTATGAAACAGTCAGAGAATGTACTCGCCTGGTATCTCGATTGTCTGATGAGAATAAGAGTCCAACTGGAGTATCTGAGTCCTATTTAGAACAACCATAGGTTACAAAGTGTCTAATATAAATAAGAATAGCCTACAATGCATTCTAAATATTTCTAGGTCCTTCTAGGTCAAAGTCAACCCTTTGTCAACTCTGGTCAAACCTGGTCAACTTTGTCAAACCTGGTCAACTCTGGTCAAACCTGGTCATCTATAAGTCAACTAGTCCATCTACCAAATTTTTGGTCAACACAAGTTATCAAGTCATTCTAAGTCTGTTTGAGTCGATTTGGATCAAGTTTGACTCAAAGTTGACTTTTGTCAACTTGGTCAACTTGCTAGTCAGCTCGACCAAATTAGGCTCATTGGGTCATCCTAAACTGACTGGAACCCTTAGCTATATCTCAAAGCAATCACAACACAACCATATATACACTATTCATACATTACATTCAATATGTATATGCATATATATATATATATATATATATATATATATTATATAATATATATATATACCTCAAAACATAGGCTTGAAAGTTAAGGGAAAGAGAGTGTGTGCGTGGATGTTGTGTGAGAGCTGATGTTGTAAGGCTAAATTTGAGAACAAACACAAATCTCAACTATACATATAATATACTATATGCATCAAGTAAATTACATGCCTATATAAGAAACTATATATATATATTATATATATATATATAATATATATTATAATATATATATATATATATATATATATATATATATATTGGATACACCCAAGTATCTCTGTAATCAAAATCAAATAACCAAATAAATTCAGAACTGAAATCGATATACATATATTTATACATATATATATATATATATATAATATAAATAATATATATATATATATATATATATATATATATATATATATATATAAATATATATATATATATATTTTTTTTTTTTTTTTTTTTTATTTTTATATATGATATATATTATATATATAATATATATATATATATATATATATATATGATATATATATTTTATTTATTATTTATATATATATATATATATATATATCTATATATATATATTAATAGATATATCTATAATATATATATATATATATAATATTATATATTTAATATATATATATATTTTATATATATATATATATATATAATATAGATATTATATATATATATATATAGATATATATATATATATGATATATAATATATATATATTATATAAAAATATTAAAATATATATATATAAATATTATAATATATATAATAGAATATATATATATATATATAGATATATATATATAATAATATATATATATATATATATATAATATATATATATATAGAAAATATATATATATTTACATACATATATATAAAACATTATATGTAATATAAATATATATATATATTATACTAGAGATATAAAGGGCTATATATATAATATATGATAGAAACCTAGGAATGTAAATTAGAGATCAATACCAACAAGTCCATCGATCTAGCATTATAAAAACTAAAAAATTCTGAGTTAAACCTCTGAAAATCCAATTATAACAAAAGCAACTCAAAATACACAAACCGAAACCGAAAACCCAACTCAAAGCTCAAACGCACAATACTCAACTAGAACCCGTGAAACTTCGAAGTGCAAACACGATGATGTATACGTGTGTGACGTGCTCGTGGTACTCACGGTCGAACTCGTGTCCGTATCGTGTCCACGGAGTACGTATCGGAGAACCGTATACGCGTGCATTGATAAGTGTACGTGCACGTGCGTCTTCTCGATTGAACGCAACACGCACAACGAGACGCCTCTCTCATGCACATAACTAGGTGGGGTCCAGGTCTAGGTCTAGACACACTGACACGACACCACGTCGCATCTTCACGACACAGGCTACGCGAACCGGCGCGGTTGTGTGCGCGCGTGCGTGCGGCCTCGTAGGCGCGTGTCGAGCCCCGTGGCTCGCGACACGTGCCACGTCGTGTCTTGGGGTTGGGTCCCTGGGTAGCCCAGGTATAGGGATTCATTCTCGTGCTCCTGGAATGGCCTCGTCGTGTCATGTTCGCGTACGAAGGCCGTGTCAGCGATGATTTTCAGCCGCGTGCATAGTGCTGGCTGAACCCTACGCGTTGGATTTCTTCGTGCACGCTTTACGAAACATCGTGAAATTTTGGAGCATGTGTCAGAGGTTGCCTCCATGCGTCCAAAAAAATTTATGTGAAACAGAGTCCTGTGTTATGTTTGACGCTCGGACAGCATGACATGCATGGGCCGTGCACGAGGCCTCGTGCACGCGTGTCCGTGTCCGATTCAGACACTAAAATCATGTCAAATCAAGATCCGTCCTCACGAAGTTATTTCGAGTAATATCACAAAATCGTGAAACACAGAATCAAAAAATACCTTTTACTTTTAAGTGGCATTTCGTCGAACACGTGTTCCATAGGACTGACACGTGTCCAATACGGCTATCAACCAAATAAAAAACCTACCAACTTCATGCACAGGTTGGGGGTACCTATATGGATGCATCGATGAAAAAACACAAATTAACAAGTGTTTAGAGAGATTTACCTTATGGGTGTTCAAAACTACAATGAAACAAGCCTCCAAACACGTCGATACCGATTTCCCTCCGGCCCGACGCCTCTATATCCCTCACTAGCAAGTCTCTAGTCAGGTTCTCTCTTCCAACGGTCGCAACTGCACTTCATTTGGAAGGATTTGGGTGAGAAATACAGAAAATGGTGGATTTTGGAAGAGAAGGAAAACTAGGGTTTGAACTTGTGACAGCTACTATGTTAACACACAATAAAAAAGAGGGGGCTGCTATGTTTGGCCAGCCAAGGGGGGTATTAGGGTTAGGTTTAGGGTTTTGGTCATGGGCCAGCACTCCGCAAGTTGCTTTAAAGGCCCATTGACAAAAAGGCTTAAAGGCTTTATGAAAAATGTCTTAAAAATGAATTAAATGATTCCTAAAATGGACAATAATTCTAAATAAAAAACTAAAAAGCCAATTAAGTCTCTAATTACATTATTAGGCTTCTAATCAAGGTTGACTAAGGTTATACCACCTTCTACTACCAAAACACCAATCAAAACCATACACCAGTCAATTTAATTAATAAATTAATAAAAATTCAAATTAGCACACAATGACTACTAATAGAAAAAATGAGTGTAACAAATCTACCCTCCTTAAATAATTTCATCCTCGAAATTAAAGACAAAACTGAATAGATGAAAGAATACAGAAATCATACCTCAAGACTGAAAAAGATAAGGGTATTGCTCGCGCATCTCATCCTCCCTCTCCCAGGTAGACTCACCTGAGAGTGATGCCTTCAAGCTACGTGAACCAAGGGTATCGTCTGGTTCCTCAGCAGCTTCTTCCGTCGATCCAGAATCTCTACAGGCTGTTCTTGATAACTAAGAGTAGGGCCCACCCGATCTCAGAATGATCCAGTACATGACTGGGATCTGCCACATACCGTCTCAACTGCGACACGTAAAATACATTGTGGACTTCCTCTAATACAGGGGGCAAGTCCAGTCTGTATGGACACGTTACTGACTCTTCCGCTGATAATAAAAGGTACGATGAAGCGCGGACTAAGCTTTCCACCTCCACCAAAGCGAATAGTGCCATGCGTCGGAGATATCCTCAGGAATACCAGATCTCCAACCTCAAACTACAAAGGTCTTCGGTGGCTATCGGCCCAATGCCATTGTCTTTTCTATGCCTCTCTGATGAGCTTCACCTTCTCGACTGCGTCAACAACTATCTCAGGTCCCAATAAAGCTCACTCTCCAACGTCATCCCAAGACAAGGGAGTACGACATCTACGCCCGTACAATGCCTCGAATGGTGATATTCCAATGCTGGCCTGGAAACTGTTGTTGTATGCAAACTCCACCAAATGCAAATAATCCTCCCAGGAACCTCCAAAATCTAAGACACAAGTTCGCAGCATGTCCTCGAGTGTCTGAATAGTCCGCTCTGATTGTCCGTCCGTCTGAGGGTGATATACAGTACTGAACTTGAGCTGAGTGCCCAAACTAGTCTGCAAACTCCGCCAGAAATGGAAAAAAAAGCGACTATCCCGATCTGAGACAATGCTCACCGAAACTTCGTGTATCCTGACAATCTGCCGCATATACATCTCTGCTAGCCTCTCAGTAGATGTACCAACTTTAAATGGCAAAAAGAGGGATGATTTGGTCAACCTGTCTACGATAACCCATCCCTTCTGGTGTACGTGGCAATCCAGAAACAAAGTCCATCGTGATGTGCTTTCACTTCCACTCCAGAATGGGCAATGGCTGTAACATTCCTCCTGGCCTCTGTCTCTTTGCCTTAACCTGCTGATAGACTAAACATCTGGCTACGAAGCGTACTACCTCCCGCTTCAACCTATATAACCATACATGTTCTTTCAAATCCTTATACATCTTGTTGGCACCTGGATGCATAGAGTACTGAGAACGATAGGCCTCCTGCATAACCTGCTTCCGAAGCTCTCCGCTAGGCACACACAGTCTGGAACCGTGCCTCAAAGCGCCATCCTCTGTAAGAATAAACTCATCATCCACCAATCCTGCTCGAACCTGCTCTCAGATACACCGCAGAGCAACATCCTCGAACTGAGTCGACTTGATCCTCTCCATCAAGTTTGATTGAATCTGAAAGCCCCACATCTGCATCTGAACTCCTGGCACAGCAACCTCGATCCCCAAGCTCTCTGGCTAACAAGTGATGATCTATCGTCAAACATATAGCTACCGGATACCTATTCAAGGTATCAGTAACCACGTTAGCCTTCCCTGGATGATACTACAAGGAAATATCGAAGTCCTTCATCAACTCCAACCATCTGCGCTGCCTCATGTTTTGCTTCTTCTGTGTAAACACATACTTCAAGCTTTTGTGATCTGTGAAGATCTCTACACGCTCTTCATATAGATAGTGCTTCCACAACTTAAGAGCAAAGATAACTGCCGCCAACTCCAAGTCATGGGTAGGGTAGTTCTTCTCATGCTGACGTAATTATCTGGATGCATAGGCAATCATCTTCCCATGCTGCTGCAAGACACAACCCAAACCCTTCCCTCGGGCGTCATTGTAGATAGTGAATCCGCCTGATCCTGATGGTAATGTCAGAATCGGGGCTGTCGTCAGTCGCTTCTTCAACTCATCAAAAGCAATCTGACATTCCTATGAACTGATAAACTCTACGTCCTTCCTAAATGGCTCTTCAACCCGAGAGAAATCCTGAACGAAACTCCTGTAGTAGCCTGCCAATTCCAGAAAGCTCCTGATCCCCGCAACTGAACTCGGTGTTGTCCATGCCTCAACTGCTCTATTCTTCTTCGGGTTGACTGAGATCCCATCTCTGGTCATAATATGACCTAGAAAATCAACTCGATCCAGGAAGAACTCATACTTCGAGAACTTATCATAAAGCTGCTCCTTCCTGAGAGTCTCCAGAACTACTCTCAAGTGCTCCTCATGCTCCTCTGGGGTCTTTGAATACACCAATATGTCGTTGATGAACACCACCACGAACTTGTCTAAGTACTAGTGTAACACCTTGTTCATCAAGTTCATGAACAACGTCGGGGCGTTAGTTAACCCAAACGGCATCACCATGAACTCAAACTGGCCATACCAGGTCCTGAATGCTGTCTTCGAAATGTCCTCCATCTTTACCTTCACTTGATGGTAACCTGACCTCAGATCAATTAGAATACCTTTGCTCTACTTAACTGATCAAACAGATCATCGATCCTCGGCAGCGGGTACTTGTTCTTGATCGTGAGGTTGTTGAGTGTCCTGTAGTCGATACAATCAGTACCAACCTATCCTTCTTTGGCACAAATAGTACTGGTGTACCCCATGGTGAAGAACTCGATCGGATGAAGCCTTTGTCCTGTAACTCATCCACCTGCTTCCTCAACTTCACTAGCTCGCTGTTGTTCACTCCATAGACGTGCTGAAATATCGGCTCTGTGTTGGGCACCAAATCTATAGAGAACTCCACATCAAAGTTCGGAGGTAACCCAGGCAACTCCTCTAAAAATACATCCATAAACTCAGCTATCAATGGATGTGGCACGCTCTGCTCCTCTACTGAGACTCCGGAGAAGACTCCGCTGCTCTGCTCCACCTCTCGTCTGGCTCACTTGGCACTCTGAAAAGAACTCTACCACCGTGACAATCTATACTTGCATGGTGCCTGCTCAACCAATCTATACCGAGTACAATATCGTAGTTTTGTAATGGCATTACGAGCAGACTCACATCCAGTTCTCGACCTCCCAAAACTACTCTCCGATCCTTACAAACATCACGGATGAGGATGATACCACCCCCAGTCATGATCTTGCAAGTCCTAGGCAACGATTCAGAAGAAAGCTGGTGTCTAACAGTAAATGATACAGACACAAAACTATGGGAAGCCCCCGAATCAAATAAAGCGAATGCAGGAAAGGAGTCGAGAAGAATAGAACCTGCTATCAGATCTCCAACTACCTCTGCATCTTCGGCTGACATGGCGAAGGCTCGCCCCTGCTGACCTCCTCTGGTCTGCTACTGGTGCTGGATAAACTTCTGCTGCTGGGTCTGCAATGGTCCCTTCTGCTAACCTGCCGGAGCCTTGGCTCCTGCTTTCTGAGTTGTACGTCCCGCAGACATGGGACAGTCCCTCAGCTGGTCCTTCGCTGAACCACAAAGTAGGCACTTGCCTAGCCTCTTTCTACACTCATTCTATATATGTCCTAGTTTTTTATATAAAGTACAACTGATGACT
Organism: Iris pallida; assembly: GCA_029216955.1. Classification (NCBI taxonomy): domain Eukaryota; kingdom Viridiplantae; phylum Streptophyta; class Magnoliopsida; order Asparagales; family Iridaceae; genus Iris; species Iris pallida. Next base: position 9,938 of record JANAVB010043814.1, on the reverse strand, counting down.
TGCTGCTGCCTAGGTTCCTGCTGTATTTATTTCTGCTGGAAAGGCTTCTGCTGATGCTGCTGCTAATAATAGGGCCTCTTGGCTGGGCCCCTACTGTCGTCGGCTCTATGTGAATCACGAACTCTCTTAAACTTCAGTTCAAGGTCGTCCTCCGCTGCCATAGCTTCCGACAGAATCTCCTTAAAAGTAGTATTTCTGTTGCCCTTGGTCAAGGACTTGACTTCCTTAACTAAGCCCTTCCTGAACCACCTAGCCTTCGCTGTCTCGCTAAGGCCCTCCACAAATATGCCCAGGCGGCAGAACTCTCTGGCGTACTCCTCTACTGTCTGGTTCCCCTGGACTAGGTTTTCGAACTGCGTCTCCAAGGCGCCAAGTGCTGTATTGGAAAGAACTTCTCCTTGAAAAGCTTCTAAAAAGCCTTCCAAGTTTGCCCCTCTGTACCAACCCTGGGGTCGGTCTGGTACCATATATGGGCAAGGTCCTGCATTTGGCTACCCGCTGCTTCTATCTGAAGCCTAGCTGGTATCTCTGCGAGACGAAAGATCTCCTCTATATGCTCGATCCAGTCGTCGACATATAGGATACCCTCAGTACCCTTGAAGTCTCGCGGCCGCATCTTTTGAAAGTTCTGAATGACCAAAGTTCTCGGCTGGTACAGCTATATCTGCCCTTCTTGTGGTTGGGCAGTCACCTTTTCTACTGCCACCATGGCTAGCTGAAGGGCATTATCAATGCCCTGTCTCATATCCTCCGTCTGGTGCCGCTGAGTCTCCACCATCTGCTATATGAAGGCAAAGAACTGTGCCATATCGACTGTCTCCTGAGGCGGTGGTAGTGGCATCCCCTAAACCCCTGGGGTAGTCCTCAGAACTAGTGAAGGAGAACCCTCAAAAGCTATAGACGCTTCCACATGAGCAGGAACAAGAGGTATTATAGTCCCAGGGTCTTGTTGAGTCGGGCGAGAAGTGGCAGACCTCTCAGTGGTATCCCTTAGGCCAGAGCGTTACGATCGTGTCTCTACCATCCTGAAGATAGATCAGACAAAGAATCAATTACTGAGAAATAAGCGATATAATCAAAAGAGGACAGTTTGATTCAAAAGAAGACCAGTAGCGACAAGAATTAGATAAGAGTTTTCCTAATGTGATTGAGTACCTTAACTTATATCCGATATCCTACTGTAGGCTATAGTGATACTCTAGTTCGAGTGCCGCTACGAAATCGCACTAGTTACGACTGGACATGCATGGGCCACCACTAAAAATGTGTCACGACCCACACCCTGTGTAAGGGCATGAGAAGTGGGTACGTCCAGCCTATACCGCAGTATCGATGGTAGAATGCTGTCCTAGGTCACATCATCTAACAATATAACCATACCTGTATAATAAAATATGCTCCAAAAGGAGGATAATATAAAGGTACAACTCAATCACAACATCTAAGGTGGAAATAAGGAATAAAGAGATGAATAAGATAGAAGAGTAATTTCCAATAAGAGCTACAACGACAGTAATATCTGAGTGTTCAATAACACAAATAACCAATATTTGAAGGTATATTAAATAAGATAACTAAAAGGGAAACTAGACTAGAAATCTAATCTAAACAATAGGCAAGTCCTCAGCGACTGCTAGATCCTTCTAAGGGTCCAAGTCACCGGTGTCATCTAAGCTTGTGCCATAATATGTAGGGCATAACTCCTCATCATCACCTGTAATATTTTCAACAGTCCAATCAGGATGGGAACGAGCACAATACATCCCACGCAGTTCATATCTTGATAGAAAATATAAAACATGTGATAGGTTAAGATACATGAAATGCTGTAAGAAACCTGGAGGAGAGGAACCTGCAGAAGAATTGCTGTAAGACCCTAGGGGCTCTCTAGGAAGGAGCAGCAGCAAGGAATACAACACAGTTCATATCATATATGTGAGGATGGCTTGTCTTCCTTGCTACTGCTCCTCCCTAGGGAGCCCCTAGGGTCTCCCCTCTTTGTCCGTCTGGCCCTTCCGGTGCTCACCCCTCCCCGCCGGTGTCCGATGGCTCTACCCTGGCCAGCCGATTGCCTGGCCTTGGTAGGCCATCTCCCCTCCTCCTCTCCCCCATCCCACCCAGTTCCTCCTCCTTCTCCGTCATCCCCCTCTTTTGGTGAATTTTGGTGAATTTAAATTTTATTAGATATTTATGTGTTAAGTGTTGATTTGAGACTTGACCTAAAAGCTTAGCCTATTCTAGATTAGTCTTAGGGTCCTAATCATGATTAGTATAAATCCACTAGAAGACGAGATTATAAATATCTAGATAATTAGCTAAGGAGATATTTGCCTTAGATTTTTACATAGGAATTTTGAGCCTATAGCAATTTGGGCCTTTAAGTTACATAGGGAGAAGGCCCAAACCTAAACCTAGCCCTAGATTACTAGACTTGGCCAACCACTTGAAACCCTAGGTAGCCCTATATATATCCCTCTTTATAGGACTTGCCTCTTTAGGAAATATTTTCTAAAATTAGAAATAGGTAATGTCATTTCTTCCCCAATCCCTAGATTCTTTATTTTTAATCCTTTTTCACTCTAGTCTTTTGCATATGATCCTAATCTAGCCCTATTTTGTATTCATGGAGAGAAATCTCAGTTTTATAGCAATTTGGAGCATTGAGCTAGCAAGGAGGGATCCTCATTTTGGGTATTTTCTTAAGGAAGAATAACCTATAGGTAACACTCTCTTAACCCATTAGATTTCTGATTTCTTTGCATATTTGTATAGCCCTAGGTGTCCTGTAGCTGTAGGTATTGGTTTCGTGTTGAGTTGTGTCCATTTCGTGTCCGTATCAGACATGTATCTGTCTATGTTTTGATGTGTTCGATGAAATGCCACAGAGGGATTTTCATCACTGTTTTCAAAATGTATTTGAATAGAGATTCATGTTTTGAGGTGGTTTATCACTTTCTTTTTGAATGAGCACAAATCGTATCCAGTTCGTGTCGCTTTGGGGTCGTAGACATGCCCCACGTACGTGCATCCAAGCTGTCCGGCTGCTCGTGTAATCGTGCATCATGATTAGGGCACTTGGACACGTGTCCTTAGACACGAAGGTAGGGGCAGTATCTGACACGACACCCCCAAAGCCTCGTGTCTAATAGATTCGTGTCGAGGGAGCTAGGACTCGTGTACTGGTCGTACTGTCTGAGTCCAGTTTTGGTGTGTTGGCTCGTGTGGTTTCTGGGACACGTTGTGTCCAAATTTTGGACACGAGACGACTTGTTGGACACGTTCATACTTGGCACTTCATTACCAACCCTAATTTGTGTGTTAATTGGTTGATTTAGTATTCAAAAATGTGTTTTCCCATTTCCCTGATACATTGGGTTTCCTGTTTTAAATTTGAAATTGAATGTATCATTAACCTATCTTTGTGTGGTTTAATTTGAATGTTCTCATCTAAATACAACCTGGGTTTTAACCTATGTGCCAGGGTTCACTTGGCATAGAGATTAGTTTCATATTGCATTAGTTTTTGAATTGGCAGTTGCTTGGGATTTTATTAACTGATGCTTGTAAATACACCCTGCTGTGAACTGAACCTTGGTTACATTTCAAAATCTGAGAATGACTTGTTTCTATACACACATAGTGAATGTCAATTACCCACTGATTGGATTTACACACAATGTTTCACTATCACACACATTATGTATACACTGTTGGAAATATGAGGCACACACATTAGGACATGTACACACACACTCATGCACTGTCACATAACTGAGAACAATGTTTCCATATTCCTGCCACAAACCTGAGATTAATGTATACACTGTTAAGACCTGGGATTAGCCCACATTAACTATTACACAAATTATACACACACTCTCTATTGACACTTTGAACCACATGTCTCACACACACATAAATCAAAACCTGAGAACATATTCCTACTGGGTTCTATACACTGTCATACACATTTACACTCGCACACATACACATTCACATTACAACTGAGAACATGAGTTCACCTATATATTGTTTTGTCCCTGAAAAATTGGACCCTGAGATAATACACTGATACACACAGTTTTGGTTAGTTTAGTGCAATGTAGACACACACACACATATGTTTACACACATGTACACTACCTACATGCCATGTTTCCTGAGACACACATTACACAAATTGGCATACATCCCCCCTAAAACACTGAAATCTGAGAATGAGGATAACCACATGCCTATGCTATATTACACACACATTTCTACACACATACACACATGAATATGCATGATTTTCCCCTACCTATCTACATGTATATGTATAATATATATAGATAACTTAATGGGATATGTGATGTAATATAGATATTGCCTAATAATATATATATATATATATATATTATATATATATATATATATATATATATATATATATATATATATATATAATGTGTAAATAGGTATATGGTAGAATTTGTATGTGTTTGCCTATATCATTATATATGGCACATGGCCTAGGTAGTATAGCCTATGGCATATGGTAAATATGCACATGAATAGGGTCATGTAGACTTGTGTGACTTCTATTGGTGTGTGCTTGCTAGGATAGTCTTGGTTAGGCCCAGTGAGAGTTGATTGGGTCTAGATTGACCTACTTGACCTAGCTTTGACTAGCTAGTTGACTGAATTTGACCAGGGTTGACTTTAGTCTAAAATTGATCCAACATCATGTAGAATGCATCATAGTAGCTTATTTTGCTATTCTGGTCATGTTGTGACTTGTGTTGCTCTGATTAGGAGACTGACACCACTCCTCAGACAGTATTTCACCTTGGGCATTCAGGATATCAGACGAGTACATTCTCTGACCGTTTTATACTTGATATGATTTACATTTACGCTCTAGATTACTTTACTTGATGCTGTCACGATGTTAAATGGATTGGTACTATATAGATCCCTTCATGAGATGTTACCCCCCTTGGGAGTATCGGGTTACAGTATGTCATGTGCGTTTTACTTTCATCATGTACTCCGGTGCTTTCCCATTCATGTGCACTCTCGTGATTCATGTACTCTCATGTTCATGGAGCCCTCATGTATACAATCATGTGCTCCCTATTATGGGCGTTCATGTGATATCATGTACAATAACATAACCTGTCTGGATCCTTGTGTATTGATTGGGGTACGGGGGAGTATAAATGGTCATGTGAACAATTCCAAAGTAGTACACTCATGTGCAAACTCCTAGATTATTCATGTGCAAATTCAAGCCGTTCACATGTTCATCTTGTACTCTAAATCACTAGTTCACTGTTAGTTCTCTATTTATAGTATCTATTTACATTACAGCTCTCTTTTTTACTTTATGTATATTCTGCAGCATTTCATGTATCTTACTCTATTGCATATTTATATATCCTGTTATATTATGAACTACGTGAGATGTACTGTGCTCGCTCCAGTCCTGACTGGACCTATTGAAATATTATAGATGATTTTGAGGAGCTGTGTCCCACTTATTACGGAGCAGGCCTAGATGACACCTGTGAGCTGGACCCTCAGGAGGACCTAGCACTTGCAGACGATACTACCCCAGTAGACTAGGCTAGTTAGCTAGACCAGTTTCTATTATCTTTCTGTCTTAGATACACTTGTATATACTTGGAGATTTTATTCTGGATTGTGGTGTTGTCTATCTTAGACTTTAGCACTCTCTTATCGGTATTTATCATCTATGGATTCTGTGTTATTATCTATTCTATCTTACCGTACTTTTTTCCTTAGTTGTGATTGAGTTGTACTTTATTATGTCACCTCCATTCGGAGTGTATATATTGTACAGGTACCTTATAACTGTTAGATGCATGTGACCTAGGACAATATTCTACCGCCGATGCTGCGGCGTAGACTGGACGTAACCACTTTTCGTGCCCTTACACTGAGTGTGGGTCATGACACAAACTCTCCAGGTTGCAGGAGACGATAGCCAGTTGGAGACTCTCGACGGATTACCGAGTGGCCCCCCTCGATCCTAGATATATTTTCCTCCAACTCTCCTTCGATCTCGACCACTGGATTGTGTGGTCCAAAGGCACATGCAGGATCGATTCCCACCAGATGAAGATCATCAAGTGGTCAGCCGGCTTTAGGACCAAAGAAGATTCAGCGAAGGTCGCCGCCTGGGTGACCCTGCCTAATCTACCCCTTATTTGCTTTATCCCAGCGGCCCTTAGGCGTATTGCTAATTCCTTCGAAACGTATGTGGCCACGGCTCCTGAGACCAGCAACCTCACCAAGGCTCACTATGCCAAAATTTGTGTGGAACTCGACCTCACCTCCGAACCACCCAATTTTATTAGTATCGAGCTGGGCAACTGGACCCACTCCCAATAAATCCTCTACGAAAACCACATTATGTTCTGCAACCACTGCCATTTAAGAGGTCACCTCCCAAAGTACTGCCACCGTCTTCACCCAGAACTCAAGAAGAAATCAGTTCAGAATGACAACAAGCCAACAGAGGGGAGGACACCCAGACCACCCCTTTTACCACCTTCGAACTCGCACACACGATTCGGCTCCAGCAACGGCAAGACAGACAAGAGCGAATCCCCTAGAAAAGCCTTGACCCCCTTCAACATCCAAGCTCTCACTCTCTCCAACCAATTCGATGCTCTAGATTCAGGAGACGTGGAATCCCCAACGAAGACTGCTTTCCCCCAAGCCGATCTCGTCCTCACCGAGATAGCGCCCAACCCCACTAACTTGGAGGACGTAGAGGCGAATACTGACACCATCGATGCAGATCACCAACGCACCAACGAAGACCCTGTTGAAGAAGCCCTTGCGATCCTCGGGCCAGACCAAGTTCAGAGAGGACTACAGGTTGAAGTCGCAGGTTATCCTATCCAGCAAACTATTCTTCAGATAGGGAGCGCCAATGACTCCCTAGTCATCCCCTCTGAGGATCCCATCCTGGACTCCACTGGAGAATTGGTCGGTCTCCTTCCGAACCCACACGAGCAATCCACTCGGGACCCTCCCACCGAGATAAAGGCAGAAGTATCAACCTCGTGTGGGGACAATGTCAAGAAAGGACCCGCCGAAACCACAATCATCTAAACCAGATCCGCCGCGAAGCAGAACAAAAATCCCTCCCACAACTTCATTAATGCTTAACATCCTATCCTGGAATGTCTGCAGTCTGGCGAACAAACCTACATTAAGAAGAATTTCCAGCCTTCAAAAATCCACAAGATCGATATCCTCATTATTCTAGAATCCAAAATTCTCCCCAAAAGATTAAAATCAATCCAGTTGCAGCTGGGCCTTCCCACGGCAATAGCAGGCAGACACAATATTTGGATCCTCTGCACGAAGGACGTCAACATCGGGGTCATCCAGGACTCCTGGCAGGCCCTCTCCTGCTGGTTTGAGCACCCATGCTCCCAGAGCACGCCATCCTCTCAGCGGTCCACGGCAGCTGTGATATTACCGAGCGGAAACACCTCTGGAACGATCTCCTTGACATCCATCTCCACCACATCAACTCTCCTTGGCTTTGCATTGGGGACTTTAATGCGATAACCTACAGAGAAGAGAAAACCGGTAGCCGCCCCCTTCCCATATCGGCCATGCAAGATTTTAACAACTTCTTCTTCAATGCTTATCTCGCCTCTCTCCAGTTCACCGGCAATGCTTTCACCTGGTGCAACATGCCGGAAGGTGACCGTCGTCAATACTTCCACCTGGACAGGGCCCTCACGAACACCCTCTGGCACAAAATAGGGACCATGCCCCTCTGCTGGTTGAAATTAAAAACAATACTAACCATTCAAAAATAACTTCCAATTCCTCGACTTCTGGACCGAGTACCCCCAATTTTTGGGCATCATTGCGGAAGCTTGGAATCATGAGGACTCTCCCAATCCCCTCTCTCGGGTGAACAACAAGCTTAAGGCAACGAAGAAAGCCCTGTCTAATTAGAGCAAACTAGCCTACGGGGACATTTTTTAAGCCGTTCGGGTTGCAGAGGACGATGTCACCCGTGCCGAAGCCAAGTTCGCTTCGGATCGATCCTCGGCTGGCCAAGAAAGCCCTGAACCTCACCAAGATAATGCTCAAATTCAGGCTCAAAGTGGAGACAGATTTCTGGAAGCAGAAAGCGAGGTTGAAATAGGACAACGAGGGGTATAAAAACTCAAATTATTTCTATGCCTGCATCAATGGCCACAGACAGAATCTATCGATTCACCATACTGTTGACGATAATGGGAACATCATTATAGACCAAAAGAGCATCAAAGTGGCCGTTACAGATTTCTACTCCAACTTATTCTCCAAAAAGACGGTTCACAAAGATAGCTCCTTCCTGGATCAAATCCCCCTCCTCATTAATGACACCGACAATGTCCAGTTGGAACGTCCCCTACTGCACAGAAAGTGAAAAAAGCAGTGTGGGCTCTGAAGGAGCACAGTGCACCCGGCTCGGACGGCTTTTCAGGAGTATTCTTCGCACATGCTGGAATATTATCAAGCAGGACATCATCGAAGCGGCTATTGCATTCTTCAAAGGAGCTACATACCCCAAAGCCATTTCCAGTGCCAAACTAATCCTTATCCCTAAAAAAGAAAACCCGAAGTCCTTTCGAGACTTTTGACCCATCAGTCTTTGTACTTTCACCAACAAGATCATCGCAACCAGACTGGCCAGAATTCTCCCTAAGATCGTTTCTGAGGAGCAAAGCGGCTTTGTTCGTAGGAGAAACATCCAGGACAATATTATGCTGGCCCAAGAGTTAACCATCTACATGAAGTTTCCAGCAAGAGGGGCAACATCACCATCAAAATTGACATGGAGAAAGCTTATGACAGACTGGATTAGCAATTTATGATCTGGGTCTTCACGGCATTCGGATTCTCGAAAACTTGGACCAACACCATGTGGAGATCCATCAGCAACTCGTGGTTCTCCACGGTTATCAACAGTCAAGCCGAGGGGTTTTTCAAATCCAGCTACGGGTTTAGACAGGGCGACCCTCTATCATCCACTATCTTCATCATAGCAGCAGATACCTGAGTAAAACCTTAACAACATGGTCAGCACTCCGAACTTCCAGCACTATCACACATCTAGTGGATGTTCTATCATCACCCACCTGGCCTTCGCCGACGATTTACTCATCTTCTCGTCCGGGAACGTAGTAGCAGTGGAAGTGGTACACAACACCCTACAGAGGTACTCTAGATGCTCCGGCCAGAAGTTCAATCCTTCCAAGAACGTTATCTATGTCCACCACAACATCAAAAGAGAGCACGCTATCAGTCTCTCTAACTTAACATCCTTATCTGTTGTTCATCCTCCATTCAACTATCTTGGATGTCCCTTGTGTACGGGAAATCCAACGTTGGCAGCTTTGAGAACTGGATCACAAGAATCAGGAATAAACTTGAATGGTGGCATAATGCCACTTTATCTCCAGGCGGCAAGATGATCCTCATCAAAATGTACTCACCTCCATTCCCATCCATACTCTGGATACATGCTCCCCGCCCATGAAGGTTCTTTTTGATCGAACAGACCTTTTGTAATTTCTTTGGGGTATTGCAACGGCCAGACAAGCACTGGGCTAGGTAGGAATCCATGCTCTTCCTACCGGGAAGGGGGTCTGGGATTTACCAAACTCATCTACATCGTTAAAGCTTTCTCGATAACATTGTGGTGGAAACTCCGTACGAGCAAAAACTTATGGACCAGGTTTATGAAGTCCAGGTACTTCAGCACATCCACCCATTAGTAGCCATATCCAACAGCAGATCCTAAGCAGCTTGGCGTCGTATCCTTATCGGGCGAGACCTCGCCGAGCCTATGATGTGACTCCACTTGGGTGTCGGCGATTCGGACCCATTCATGGAGAGATGGATTGGGGATGGCT
>JANAVB010043813.1:0-44234 GCA_029216955.1 Iris pallida | reverse complement strand
CCTAGATTTGACCCTAATAGGCCTAATTGAACTTATAGACTAGAGTTTGACCAAGCCCTGGACAGTTGACCAACAGTTAACTTTGACCTAGATTGACCTAGAAATCATGTAGATGCATTGTACACTTCATTTATAACCCCTTTGTATACATCATGACTTGTGTTGCTCTAAATAGGACTCAGATGCCTCGTTTCGGATAGTGTATTCTCACAGATATTCAAATCGCAGGCTACATTCTCTGATCGTTTCATACTTGTCATGACTTATATTCTTGTTCTAGATCACTTTACTTGATGCTGTCACGATTGTTATCATGGATTGGTACTATATGGATCTTATCTTGCGATGTTATCCCCCTCGGGTACATCAAATATATATATTTTCATGTGCTTTTCACAAATATATTGTATTTATTGTACACCCCTATTCGTGTATACTCTTGTACAATCTTGTACTCTCATGATCACATGAGCCCATGGATAAACTATTATACAGGTAACGTAACTTGATTGGATCCTTGTGTATTGATTGGGGAGGGTGAGTAGGAAATGGTTATGCGTTCAAATCCCCTATTGTATAAAACATTGTATATGTCCATTGTGCCCTCGTATATAATGGAATCCCATTTATTGTATAACCTAACCTGTTTACATAACCATATTGTGCTCTAAATCACTAGTCACTTACAGTTCTTACTTATCATGTATATATTTCCAGTTTACAAATATCTTTCGTTTTCATGTACATCTTCTTACAGTTCATGTATCTTACTCTTTTGCATGTTTTATATTTTCTGCCATGATATGAACTACGTGAGATGTACTGTGCTCGCTCCTGTCCTGACTGGACCTGTTAAAAATATTACAGATGGTATTGAGGACTTCTACCCAACCTACTATGGAGCCCATCTAGACGACACCTGTGAGTTGGACCCACATGAGGATCCAGCTCTAGCGGAGGACGTCATCCTTAATGCTTAGACTAGATTAGCTAGGCTTTATCTTATTTTTATTATGTTATTTGTATTAACTTTAGAGTTGTATTATTTCTGGATGTTTGTGATGTTGTATCGTTTAGACACTTAGACTATCCTTCAGTTGTATGTTCTCTTTTGAGATTTCATACCTATCATATCATGTAATTTCCATCTCTAGATTTGTGATTGAGTTGTACCTTATGTGACTTGTCCTCTGTTCGGAGAGTATATAATATGTATTTAGTTTGTGATAGTGACCTAGAACAGTGTTCTATCGTCGACACTGCGGCATAGGCTGGACGTACCCACTTCTCGTACCCCTACACTAGGTGCGGGTCGTGACACTACTCTACTGACTCCTTGGATGGCACGTACTCGCTCTATTTCTCTCTTCTCTACTCTTAACTCTAGAGAAATTTCGTAAGAAAATCATGAACTGTGTACTGAGAGAGAGAGAGAGAGGAGAGAAACATATACAGGCACTCGCAGTAACCGTCCAGTATACGAAAAATTTGGGACGCGAGAAAAACTATCCCAGAATGTTACGTAACCATTCAAATCGTGCACAGATACGATTGTGTCAATTGGTGCACAACATGCGCGCGCCATCTGTGCGACCTGAGCCAATTGTGCCAACTGCGCCTGCGCACACTTGTGCACAACGCACACCGCACATACTGTACGCAAACCGCCGTACCAACTGCCGTACCATCGTGCAGCGCCATCTGGCCACGCGATCAGGCCGCGCCATCTGGCCGTGCGATCGGGCATCACGAACAATCGTACGAACGGCTGCATAGAGGCTCGCGCAACTTAAGCATACTATGCACCTAGCGACGATGCTGACGTGTCAAGTGCAAAGTGTAACAACAAAATGCCACATTATGCCCCATGAGCCCGAGTCCGAGTCACTAAGCCCCTATGGGGCTTAGCTCCAAAGGAATAAATTCCAAGTGCGTTACAAAAAGTGTTAATGCTTCATTATTGCTTTAGCCTTTTTCTCCACAACCACATGTGCATCTCTCAACAAGCAAAGCTTACATAAAAAGATACCAACCATTTGGCCTAGGCAATGTGGGACTATATTTCTAGTACTAAAGGCCAAAACAACAACAATCCCCCATGTAGTGCCCCGCTCCGCGAAGGCACTAAATAAACAGAGAGATCAAATTGTTGGCTCTGCAACAAAAGACGATTAATCTGGGTGAGTGGACAAAGACGCATTTTATGATTCTAATCTAAGTTTTTGAATAAATGTTATTGCTAATAACAAGATGGTAAACAGTTGATAATGCTAGTTCAATTAGTTTGCTTGTATCACATGTTGCTATGCTAAGAATAGAGAAAAGAGATAATCTACATGCTAAGAGTAAGATTGTTGTCTGTTAATAAGAGACGAACTGTTGCCATGTTAAATCAATGAGATGAACTGTTGCCATGCTAACAAGAAGAGAAAAGATATTGCTTATAAGCCCCGAATTTGAATACTTCAAAGGTAAAATGATACGCTATATCTGCACAGAACTGATCATTATGTTTCAAATAGATGAATGAATGCTTGTCTCTCAAAGATGTTCTGAATACTAGACATGTACAGACGGACTTGTACATGTTGCAAAGGAATGAAATATGTAGGAGCTTCGGCTCTAAGCTATGTAGGAGCTTCGGCTCTGAGTTATCTAGGAGCTTTGGCTCTGTATCAAAGAAGGAGCTTCGGCTCTGAGTTATCTAGAAGCTTCAGCTCTGTATCGAAGAAAAGAGAAAAGCATTAAGAGCCCCATAGAGAAAATGGGTGCCGGTAATTAAGAGCCCTATAGAGAAAATGGGTGCCGATATCTGAGTCCATGAGCTACGAGCTGAACTAGAGAGTCACAGCTGCCAATCGAATTGCATGAGTCGGTAATTATTTTGCTAATAGGTATCAGTACAGAAACGAATAGGAGAAATGCTGGTTATATTATGTTTATGCTAATCCTTGTCTTGTGCAGGGATGGACCGTCGGCTATGGTAAGAATCACTAAAAAGTGATATATTTGTTTCTAAGTTTCCTGAACATGAGTGCTTAAAGAATAATTTGTTGCCAAGAATTGTTATGTCCCTTTCAAAAAAAATATCTGATGATCGTGCTTGTCAAGAATGATTAGTCCCTTGTATGCTTGAAAGAAATGAAATGAATTGTGGCTTTTAAAAGATGTTTTTAAACGATGTAATCTGACTCTGAATATGCATGAAATGAACATAGGTAAAAGTAGCAAGATCACATCACAAGAAATATTTTCTCACTAAATGAATTAGTGATCGTTTCAGAAAAATGTAGCCTTTGTTCACAATCACCAGTATGCTGATATACTGACCCATCATCAGTATGCATGTAGGTGCAAGATGCATCGAGAAGGATAGTCCGAAGCGATAGCCCGAGCCTCATCCTCAAGAGCCAAAAATCAGAAGAGATGTCAATAGAAGGTCATCTGTTGCAAAGAGTTGGTTTTGTATATAAAGGGATGTAATATATGGAACGGGATCATTAAAATCTGTAATGTTTCTGAGAGAATTTAAGCATTGTATCAGAGAGAATTGAGAGCTTGTAATATGTTCAAATGAAATCAATAAAGAGATTTGTTTCTGCTACCTTGTGTTCAATTATATTCCATAATCTATCCGCTGCTAAATTCAAATATCTGCAATATGTCCGCTGCGTATTATTTATCTTGTTTATTTTATTATTGTACAGGTCTTGGCCTTGTGCAAGCACAACTTAGACTTGCACGGCATCACGCCCAAGCGAGGACGAACAGTCTCACAGAGTCCGAAGCGAGGACGAAAGGACTCTGCGAGATCGGGAGATAACATCCTACATATCTCTTTTTATAGGTTTGAGTGTTCCCCACAGTGATTGTCCATCATGCATTAGGATAGATGTCGCTGACGACTTGAATCTTTTCGCATGAGTCAAACAACAAACTATAATACAAGAATTGACTAAGCCTTGAATTCTGCATCATAGCTGCAATTCTTTCCACTCACACAATGTAGTCACATGTACTTCTGGCTACATATTAAAGGCCCTGTGCCAGCCTGGTTTCAGTATATTATTTTGGGTGTCTACAAGTTTACCCTCAAGAGACAGTCTGCTATTTCTGTCTATACAATATAGGCGAGTTCTTTAACAAAGAGACATAACATGAAGCCTTGTGCTTCCTTGTGGTGCTATGTCGCTATGACATGGCTTAAAGCCGAGGCATTACCCGTACTCAGAAACCTCATCGTAGTGTCATACTACTATAGCATGAGGTCACAAGCCTCTCTCTAGTGCCAAACTACCCAGCATGAAGCCTTGCGCTTCCTTACTGTGTTACGCCGCGATGACATGGCTTGCGAGGTCGAGGCTTTACCCCTATCTGGGTACCTCTTCGTGGTGTCGTGCCACTATAACATGAGGACATCATTTTCTTTGTAGTGCTGCCTACAACTCTTTAATTTTATCATACAACATTAGGCTACCTGCCTATTTGCGGTGCTACGTCGCTGTGACTTGGCTCGCAAAACCGAGGCATTACCCCTACCTGGGAACCTTATGGTAGAGTCACCCTACTATAGCATGGAGTTGTACTCCTTGTAGTACTGTACTACCGTAACTTCCTGTAAAGCACACGGCCAGGCATTCACTCTGCCTGAGAACTCATTAAGGCGTTTAAGCCATCCTCATCACAGGATCTGTTTTCTGCAGAAAACATATAGTAGACAACAGTGGTTGTAGGTCTGTATCCTTTCCATGCCATAGAGGATATGTACCCACTGTTCCTGATATTTTCCCAGTTAGTGGTCCTTCCTTGAACCAAAAGCTAGATGCCTAGTAGATTTCTCTTTGAACTAATAGCATAAAACTTTATGGCAGGATTACAATAACACAATATCAGAATGCCTTTAAGCCTATTTTACAAGCTGTGTCATCGATTAGCTAGCGCTTGAGGCCCTTTGTGAACGGATGCACCAGGTTCTCCTGACTCGAAACATCAATCACTGTAATGATACCTCTCTTGATGAGATCGTGCACTGCCCTGTGCTTTAACCGCACAGTTCTCTTCTTTCCGTTGAAGAGGTCATTTGATGCTGTGAGCCCCTGTTTTTCAAAAAATTATTTAATTAGTGATAATTAGTTGTTAATGTCATTTTTAGCCTTAAAATAATTTAATATGATTTTAGGAATTTTTTTACAATTTTTAAATGATTTTTAAATAAGTTTTAAATACTAAAATATTATTTTGTAATTAATTAAAAAGTTTTAATATCATTTTATAATATTTAGAATTGTTTTAATATAGTTTTGTAATTTATTAAAATGTTTTAATAGCTGTTTGTAATATTTAGATTTGTTTAGAAGTCAATTTTTAATTAAATGAATTGTTTTAATTCGGGTTTGCAAATTTCTATTTACATTTAGTCTTATTAGGGACCTGTTTGTAATATCCTAAAGTCTAAGGATCTAAGTATAAAACCTAAATCTACCCACCCCCGACGACTCGGCTGACCGACGACCGCCACGCCGACCTGACCCCACGTTTCCCGACCGACTCTGGCCAGCCCGACCGACCTAAGTCCTCTATAAAAACTCCCCGACCCCTAAACCCTAGCCCTACACTAACTTCGACCACCCAGCCACCCACAACCGCCCCGACAACCTAGCCGTAACCCTAACTCCAGCCATCTACCCAAATCCACCCCTACAGCGACGCTCGACGCCCCCAACCACCGCCAACAAGTTCGCCGTGACGAGGCGAATCGATCGCCACCACTCCGTCGTGACCACGTCGCCTCAACCGCCGACGAGCACCCTCGAAACCCATCGAGAAGTCGGACACGTACGTGTCAGTTAGTTTTTTGTGTCCTATTGTTTCTCGTTTTCACTTATGGGACTCGCCAACACACGACGACTCTATTGGTGAGTGTGGACACAGCAAACCCGTGTCGTGCGTGTCGTAAATGACCCAGATACGTAGACTCCTGTGTCCCTAACTGTCAGGACACAGGATTTGTTATATCGGGTTTACTGTTACTAACTAAAACCTAAATAAAATAAACGAAATCCTAACCCTAACACAAGCTGCGGGCTGACCCCCTGGCCAGCCCGACTAAACCTAAGAACCCGACCCAGTGGGCCTTGTTCGAACCCCCCCTGCGTTCTGTTTCATTTCCTTTTTCTTTTCCTTTTGTTTTATTATATATATATATATATATTTTTTGTTTTATTATTTTATATATATATATATATATATATATATATATATATATATATATATATATATAGAGAGAGAGAGAGAGAGAGAGAGAGAGAGGAAGGATAGGCATCCCCACAATTTTTGTATCCCCATGCATCCCCATGTTCACATCCGTTGGATGTGCTTTAAGTCATCTAATCTTAACCATTGGTAAATCAACGGTTAAGATTAGATGACTTAAAACACCATCCAACGGTGCAAATAGGGGGGATGCATGGGGATGCAAAAAGTGTGGGGATCTTGATCCTTCCTCATATATATATATATATATATATATATATATATATATATATATATATATATATATATATATATATATATATATATATATATTTTATATATGTATATATATATATATATATATATATATATATATATATATATATATATATAAAATATATATATATATATATATATGTATATATATATATATATATATATATGTATATATGTATTTATGTATTATTATATACTGTTATATAAGTATATGTATACAGTATTTATATTTGTGTGTATATATATAATATATATATTTAGTATTTTTATATGTATATTTCCATATATGTATATACATATATGTTATATATGTATATGTATGTATACATAACTATTTAACCTCTATAAATTATGTAATTTTGTACATATAATATATTTTGATATATGTAAATATATTTGTCATAATTATAAAACTACTATGTATAATTTTACCTTGTTAAAATATTAATATTTATTATGTATTTTTACATCTTTGTATTTTTGTGTATTTTAATTACTGCAACCATTTGGTGTCCAAGCCTAGCATGGATTTTTGGGTCCAAATATGTTTTCATACATTCAAGACCTGTACAAGTCATATTGGACTTGGTTCATGGCCTTGGGTCCTGTATATGAACTCTGGTTCAAATTATGTACATGGACAAAATACACAGATAATTAATTATTTAATTTTAATTGTGTACAATACTGTTTTTGAATTTCTAAAAATACTTTAATTGCTGTTAAAATTCTGAAAAAATAGTATTTAGATACTATGTTAATTTAGCTAATTTAGCATAATTTTTACAGTATTTAATTTACAGTTTTGCTACTGTTTTGGCATATGAAACCATAACTCATTTTCTATGTACTTAGGAAAACTGATTTTTATAAAATATATGTACTGGTTAATAAATTCCATAAAAATTATAATAAATTTCTATAATTAACAAGGATCATTTTGGTACTTTATTTTATGTAAAATTGAGCTTTTTGTCTATCTCAAAAATTATTGGAACATAATGTTCATTTGATTTATTTATTGAATAATTACGACTTGCAACTTTTTGTGTTATTTTGAGTTATAGCCGTGTTGAACCTCACCCCTCACTAGTGTAAAGATCCTAAAAAGTTAGTTATAGTAGTGTGTCACCCCACATTGGTCTCCTATGCTAAAATCATCATTTTGGCTAGGTGCCCAATCACAAGTCGTGTTGCACCAATTAGTGTCTTAGTGTTTTAGCTTAGTGTAAAAACTAAGTTTATGTATTTATTTCCACAGTGACGAGTTACCAGACATCTATAGCATTTAATCGTAGCTTGCTTTGCTAGAGGCAAGTACTTTCTACAAACTTTACATACTGTTACATTAATGAACTGCAAATCCAACCATGTTAAATGCTGATCCTTGGGATAGCAAGTTAAATATTCACATGTTATACTTTCAGTTACTACCATGCTTAGAACAGTCTTTATGTATCTCTCACATGATTAGAATATAGGTTATAGGAAAACTGTTAGTAGCGTACGTGATCATGCCCCCTTACTCGTACGTACGTACCGAGCAAGGTTGATATTTTATGTATACCTTGTCGTAGGCGCACCAGCTGTATTTGTACGTATGTACATCTATCGCTTGTTTTACTTGTACGGAAGTACATTTTATATACTTGTACTATAGTACATTTTATACCTATTGACGATCACGTACCTGCTACAGTTTTAAACATTACATATACATTTGTCTCTATGACATATGTGTCCTTACTATGATAGATTATGTGATGCCATGCTTCCAGTTATTCCTCTTATGTTCATTTCCATTTTTCATATGCTAGTTTGTTAGAATCAGTACTTGCTCCCGTCCTGATAGGATAACGTTGTAGGTATTCTTACTGAGGAGGAGTTGCTCTGTGACCCATATTATGGAGATACTGTCGAGGACCAGGCTTTGCCTTACGAGGATGTTCCTGCGGGAAAACTCGTCTAGTTTGCGTAGTTGCTTAGGATATTTAGTGTAGTCATGTATTAGACTACGTATTTTGTAACTAGACATGTATCCAGTTTTACATTTCAGACTTGTACTTGGACTTATTACTATATAAGACGACTTTTGTGTTTGGAGCATTTATGACTTTTATTCACTTATAGAACTGTTAGCACATTTAGTTTTATCCTGTTGTCTTTAGAGCAGCTTACTACGTTTTATCTCAAGCGTAGGCTGGACATGACTCGGCCCGGCCCAACAAATTGGGTAGCGGGTCGTGACATGTTTTTAGTGGTGGCCCATGCAGGTCCTGACTAAAATGTTTGGTTACGTTATTGTACCAAGCATGCCTGCAATTAGGAACTTAAGGTAATTAGACAACATTAGGAATGACGCTTAGAACACCTAGAGGAATACTAGGATTGCAACATAGGAAATACATCACATGCTTGCTATTATAATTAGATTTTCTTGCCTATGATTGCTTACTTTAAGCAAGTCCTTATAAGTCCTTTTATTTTATATTAGATGGTGCTTACTTGTTCATCCCAGTACGTCACACCTGAGAATGGCGCACTCCATATCCAGTCAGCTGACCAGTTGACTGATACACCCCCACCCCCACCTACTACATTCCCCCATTCCACAGATCCACAAACCCAGATGCCTCCACCACCTTCCATATCACAGTCCCAGCAGGACCCGATACTTCCACCTCCCCCTATCAGTATACCTACCCAGGCTTCCGTCACACTCGACGGGAACCAACTGCTCACTCTGATCCAGGGATTCCTAACAACCCATTAGGAGCAGTACCCTACTCCGCCAGAGCATGGAGCGTTCTGAGGAACGTACCATGGTCCCACCACCTGTAGAGCCACGGCAGAGAGCGGAGATGATCAAGGACTTCATGGGTTTGAACCCCAAGGAGTTCTCAGGGACTGAGGGCATAGTAGTAGCAGATGACTGGCTAGACTCGGTAGAGAGGAAGCTCCTTAGAGTTAGGATGTCGAGTGACCTCCAGGTCGAGGCAGCGGGATTTCTGCTGATAGATTTGGCAAGAGTTTGGTTCCGGAATGAGCCATTATTTACGAGAGAGAGGGCCACTTGGGATCAGTTCAAGACCCAGTTCAAGAAAAAATTCTTCTCGACCACCGCTAGAGTAGCCATAGAGCTACGATTCCAGAATATCCAGCAGGGGAACCGTTCTGTTGACGAGTATACGTAGAGTTTAGTCGCCTGAGCCATTTTGCTCCTAGTCTGGTTGCAGACCCAGAGGAGATGACACGTAGGTTTTGTCGTGGTCTAGTTCCAGACATTGGCATTCTTATAGTGGCGAACGGTACGACTGACTACTACCAGAGCCTAGAGTTGGCCCAGAGCATTGAGGAGCGTCTTATGTCTAGCAAGAGGCCGGCTTCTGTACACCACGAGGGACCGTCCAAGCGTCAGGCTTTCCAGCAGAGAGCACCGTCGCCGCACCAGCAGACACACCGTCCCCCTACATCATATCACCCGACCCCGCCAGTTAGAGCCCCGGGACCCCGACATCAGCAGCAGCAGCAGAGGGGAGCTATATGTTCTTTCTGCGGAAGACCATGGCATGATTACTCCATCTGCAGAAAGAGGTTGAAGCAGTGCTTAGTTTGTGGGTCTGCCACCCATATGATTCGGGAATGCCCAGTAGCCAAGGGACCTAGAGGGCCGCTTCCGACTCAGTAGCAGAGGTTTGGGCAACATCTGCAGCAGCAGAAGGGACACCAGGGGAAGGCTTATAGTCTAGCCCTTGAGCCGGAGTCGGAGCAGGTTTCGGAGCCGGATTACTTAGCTGACGCCATCACATGTCATGTTTATTTGCATACTTTTTTTAGCTCTATGCTTGTTTGATTCTGGTGCATCTCATAGCTTCCTATCATTAGAGTTTATGCATAAACACCATCTAGTAGCTACACCTACTACGGAGATTAGTAGAGTAATGACGGGAGGCGGACCAGTGCCTATTAGAGCTATCTATAGATGCTCTATTTTTATAGCCGGAAGAGAGTTCAGGAGACGATTCTTTGTGATGCCACTTCCCGGTTATGATATCATATTGGGGATGGACTGGCTTAGCTATGCCCATGCATCTATAGACTGTCATGAGGGTAGTATTTTGTTCAGTCCCCCAGGCACAGCACCATTCAGTGTCAGAGGACAGGGCCGGAGATCAGCCTAGAGCCGAACTGTTGTGCGACAGTTGGGGACATAGCACCGCCAAACCCTATCATTAGGGAGTTTATGGATGTATTTCCAGAGGATCTTCCAGGACTTCTGCCTGACAGAGATGTAGAGTTCACTATAGATTTAGTACCGGGTTCATCACCAGTATCCCGGGCTTGCTATAGAGTGAATCCCAAGGAGGCCGTAGAGATGAAAGAGCAGATTAATGACCTGTTGAAAAAGGGTTTCATTCGATCTAGTGCTTCTCCATGGGGAGCACCAGTGCTCTTTGTGCCTAAGAAAGATGGTACAGTTCGGTTGTGTATTGACTACCGGGCCTTGAATGCCATTACTATCAAGAACAAATATCCTCTGCCCAGGATAGATGATTTGTTCGACCAGTTGAGTGGGGCGAAAGTGTTTTCCAGGATAGACTTGAGATCCGGGTACCACCAGGTGAAGGTCAGGGCAGCAGACATCTAGAAGACGGCGTTCAACACGAAGTACGGGCAGTACGAGTTTCTGGTGATGCCATTTGGTCTCACAAATGCGCTAGCTTTCTTTATAAATTTGATGAATAAGACATTCTACCAGTATCTGGATAAGTTCTTCGTAGTATTTATCGACGACATCCTGATATACTCGAAGACGCCAGAGGAGCATGCAGAGCACTTGCGGACAGTTTTGGGGATTCTGAGGCAGGAGAGATTGTTTGCCAAATTGCCGAAGTACGAGTTCTTTTTAGACCGAGTGGAGTTTCTCAGCCATGTAGTTACTGGAGAGGGAATCTCGGTGGATCCCAGGAAGATTGCTGCAGTTGAGACATGGAAGGCTCCGACGTCAGTTTCAGAGATCAGGAGCTTTCTGGGTTTAACAGGCTATTATAGAAAGTTCGTCCAGGACTTTGCTAGGATAGCTGAACCCATGATGAAGCTGACGCGAAAGGACGCAGAGTACATCTGGTCAGAGGACTGCCAGACAACATTTGAGGAGCTGAAGAGGAGGCTGACGACCACTCCAGTTCTGACTTTACCTTCAGGTTCTGGAGGTTTCACCATTTACAGCGATGCTTCAGGAAAGGGGCTAGGATGTGTCCTACAACAGCATGGGAAAGTGATTGCTTATGCATCTAGGCAATTGCGGACTCATGAGCAGAATTATCCTACCAATGACCTAGAGTTAGCTGCGGTGATCTTTGCACTCAAGTTATGGAAACATTACTTATACGGAGAGCGTGTGGAAATCTTTACTGACCACAAAAGCTTGAAGTATGTGTTCAGCAGAAAGAGCTGAACATGAGGCAAAGACGATGGTTGGAGTTGATGAAAGACTTCGACATCGATTTACAGTATCACCCCGGGAAGGCAAATATGGTGGCGGATGCGCTGAGCAGACATCCGATGGCATAGTATCTGATGATAGATCGATATTTGCGGAAAGACCTGGAGAAGCTCGGTATCAAGCTAGTTCGGCCAGGATCAGTGATACAGATGATGGCGCTTGACATTCAGTCAGGTTTGATAGAGCAGATCCGGAAGGCACAGTCTACAGATGAGAGCCTTCGCAGAATTCGAGCCCAGGCTTTAGCTGGATTGCTGGATGACTTCACTGTAGCAGAGGATGGATTCTTGAGGCATGGCAGCCGTTTGTGCGTGCCGAAGGGAGAGCTGGTAGAGGCAGTCTTGCAGAAGGCACACCGATCGAGATACTATATTTACCCTGGTGCTAACAAGATGTACCGTGACTTGCGGGAACATCTTTGGTGGTACGGGATGAAGAGGGATGTATCACGTTTCATTTCGAGATGCCTAGTTTGCCAGCAGGTCAAGGCGGAGCGCCAGAGGCCAGCTGGTTTATTGCAGCCGTTACCCATTCCCGAGTGGAAGTGGAAACACATTATGATGGACTTCGTCTCAGGGCTTCCTCGTTCCCAAGGAGGAAAGGATGCCATTTGGGTCATCGTGGATAGGCTGACGAAGTGTGCGCACTTCATACCCTTCAAGGTAGGGCTTTCCACCGAGAAGTTGGCAGAGCTATACATGCAGTAGATAGTTCGCCTACATGGAGTGCCAGTGAGCATCGTGTCGGACAGAGACAGCAGATTCATGTCCCACTACTGGAGGAGCTTGCAGGAGGAGTTGGGCAGTAGGCTCAAGTTCAGTACGGCGTACCACCTGCAGACAGATGGGCAGTCCGAGAGGACGATACAGACACTGGAGGATATGCTGAGGACCTGCGTACTGGACTTTGAAGGATCATGGGAGAGCCATCTGTACTTGGTAGAGTTTTTATACAACAACAGCTACCAAGCCAGTATCGGTATGTCTCCTTTCGAGGCACTATATGGAC
This sequence comes from Iris pallida, assembly GCA_029216955.1. NCBI lineage: Eukaryota > Viridiplantae > Streptophyta > Magnoliopsida > Asparagales > Iridaceae > Iris > Iris pallida. Next base: position 31,192 of record JANAVB010043813.1, on the reverse strand, counting down.
GACGATGCCGTACACCGCTCTTTTAGGATGACGTCGGAGACGGAGTTATGCTTGGGCCAGAGATGATCACAGATGCAGCAGAGAAGGTCGGAAAGATCAGAGACAGGCTCAGAGTAGCTCAGGAAAGGCAGAAACACTGGGTTGATGCTAGTCGTAGACCGATGGAGTTCGCAGACGGTGATATGGTGCTAGTGAAGATATCACCTACTAGAGGGACGATCCGGTTCGGACGAGGAGGAAAGCTGAGCCCCAGATACATCGGGCCGTTCGAGATACTTCGCAGGATTGGAGAGGTAGCTTACAGGGTTGCACTTCCACCCAACCTAGCAGGAGTTCACGATGTCTTTCACGTATCTCAGCTGAGGAGACATGTTGCAGACCCCAGTCATGTGCTAGATCATTCAGAGTTGGAGATCGGGCCGAGCCTTACAGTTTTTGAGCAGCCAGTGGAGATATTAGACAGGAGAGAGAAAAGGCTGAGGAACAAGGTTATACCCTTAGTACGAGTAGCTTGGAGCCGTCACTCTACGGGTGAATCTACTTGGAAGAGGGAGTCGGACATGAGGGAGAGATACCCTTACCTGTTCGATCCAATCGCTGTGAGGGAACCACCCGTTCCCGCTTGATACCTTAGAGGTTAGTTTCGATCATAGCCTTAGTCATTTTGTTGCATTGCTTGCTATGTTAGAATATTGTAGGGTCTTCAATCCTTGTGAATTTTGAGGACAAAATTTTTCGAGGAAAGAAGACTTGTGAGCCCCTGTTTTTCAAAAATTTATTTAATTAGTGATAATTAGTTGTTAATGTCATTTTTAGCCTTAAAATAATTTAATATGATTTTAGAATTTTTTTTACAATTTTTAAAAGATTTTTAAATTCTAAAATATTATTTTATAATTAATTAAAAAGTCTTAATATTATTTTATAATATTTAGAATTGTTTTAATATAGTTTTGTAATTTATTAAAATATTTTAATAGCTGTTTGTAATATTTAGATTTGTTTAGAAGTCAGTTTATAATTAAATAAATTATTTTAATTCGGGTTTGCAAATTTCTATTAACATTTAGTCTTATTAGGGACCTATTTGTAATATCCTAAAGTCTAAGGACCTAAGTGTAAATCCTAAATATACCCACCCCCGACGACCGCCACGCCGACCTGACCCCGCATTTTTCGGCCGACTCTGGCCAGCCCGACCGACCTAATTCCTCTATAAAAACTCCCCGGCCCCTAAACCCTAGCCCTAGACTAACTTCGACCACCCAGCCACCCACAACCGCTCCGACAACCTAGCCGTAACCCTAACTCCGGCCATCTACCCAAATCCACCCCCAAAGCGACGCTCGACGCCCCCAACCACCGCCAACAAGTTCGTCGAGACGAGGCGAATCGATCGCCACCACTCCGCCGCGACCACGTCGCCTCAGCCGCCGACGAGCACCCTCGAAACCCATCTAGAAGTCGGACACGTACGTGTCAGTTAGTTTTTCGTGTCCTATTGTGTCTCATTTTCACTTATGGGACTCGCCAACACACGACGACTCTATTGGTGAGTGTGGACACAGCAAACCCGTGTCGTGCGTGTTGTAAATGACCCAGACACGTAGAATCCTGTGTCCCTAACTGTCAGGACACAAGATTTGTTATATCGGGTTTACTGTTACTAACTAAAACCTAAATAAAATAAACGAAATCCTAACCCTAATACAAGCTGCGGGCTGACCCCCTGGCCAGCCCGACTAAACCTAAGAACCCGACCCAGTGGGCCGAGTTCGAACCCCCCTGCGTTCTGTTTCATTTCCTTTTTCTTTTTCTTTTCTTTTGTTTTATTATATATATATATATATATATATATATATATATATATATATATATATATATATATATATATATATATATTTTCTTTATATATATATATATATATATATATATATATATATATATATATATATATATATATTTATATATGTATATATGTATATGTATTTATGTATTATTATATACTGTTATATAAGTATATATATACAGTATTTATATTTGTGTGTATATATAATTATATATATATATATTTAGTATTTTTATATGTATATTTCCATATATGTATATACATATATGTTATATATGTATATGTATGTATACATAACTATTTAACCTCTATAAATTATGTAATATTGTACGTATGATATATTTTGATATATGTAAATATATTTGTCATAATTATATAACTACTATGTATAATTTTACCTTGTTAAAATATTAATATTTATTATGTATTTTTACATCTTTGTATTTTTGTGTATTTTAATTACTGCAACCATTTGGTGTCTAAGCCTAGCATGGGTTTTTGGGTCCAAATGTGTTTTCACACATTCAAGACCTGTACAAGTCATATTGGACTTGGTTCATGGCCTTGGGTCCTGTATTTGAACTCTGGTTCAAATTATGTATATGGACAAAATACGCAGATAATTAATTATTTAATTTTAATTGTGTACAATGCTGTTTTTGAATTTCTAAAAATACTTTAATTGCTGTTAAAATTCTGGAAAAATAGTATTTAGATACTATGTTAATTTAGCTAATTTAGCATAATTTTTACAGTATTTAATTTACAGTTTTTCTACTGTTTTGGCATATGAAACCAGAACTCATTTTCTGTGTACTTAGAAAAAATAATTTTTATAAAATATATGTACTGGTTAATAAATTCCAGAAAAATTATAATAAATTTCTATAATTAACAAGGATCATTTTGATACTTTATTTTATATAAAATTGAACTTTTTGTCTATCTCAAAAATTGTTGGAAAACAATGTTCATTTGATTTATTTATTGAATAATTACGACTTGCAACTTTTTGTGTTATTTTGAGTTATAGCCGTGTTGAACCTCACCCCTCACTAGTTTAAAGACCCTAGAAAGTTAGTTTTAGTAGTGTGTCACCCCACATTGGTCTCCTATGCTAAAATCATCATTTTGGCTAGGTGCCCAGTCACAAGTCGTGTTGCACCAATTAGTGTCTTAGTGTTTTAGCTTAGTGTAAAAACTAAGTTTATGTATTTATTTCCACAGTGACGAGTTACCAGGCATCTATAGCATTTTATCGCAGCTTGCTTTGCTTTACTTTGCTAGAGACAAGTACTTTCTACAAACTTTACATACTGTTACATCAATGAACTGCAAATCCAACCATGTTAAATACTGATCTTTGGGATAGCAAGTTAAATATTCACATGTTATACTTTCAGTTACTACCATGCTTAGAACAGTCTTTATGTATCTCTCACATGATTAGAATATGGGTTATGGGGAAACTGTTAGTAGCGTACGTGATCATGCCCCCTTACTCGTACGTACGTACCGAGCAAGGTTGACATTTTATGTATACCTTGTCGTAGGCGCACCAGCTGTATTTGTACGTATGTACATCTATCGCTTGTTTTACTTGTACGGAAGTACATTTTATATACTTGTACCACAGTATATTTTACACCTATTGACGATCACGTACCTGCTACAGTTTTAAATATTACATATACATCTGTCTCTATGACATATGTGTCCATACCATGATAGATTATGTGATGCCATGCTTTAAGTTATTCCTCTTATGTTCATTTCCATGTTTCATATGCTAGTTTGTTAGAATCAGTACTTGTTCCCGTCCTGACAGGATAACGTTGTAGGTATTCTTACTGAGGAGGAGTTGCTCTGTGACCCATATTATGGAGATACTGCTGAGGACCAGGCTTTGCCTTACGAGGATGTTCCTGCGGGGAAACTCGTCTAGTTTGCGTAGTTGCTTGGGATATTTAGTGTAGTCATGTATTAGACTACGTATTTTATAACTGGACATATATCCAGTTTTATATTTCAGACTTGTACTTGGATTTATTACTATATGAGACGACTTTTGTGTTTGGAGCATTTATGACTTTTATTCACTTATAGAACTGTTAGCACATTTAGTTTTATCCTGTTGTCTTTAGAATAGCTTACTACGTTTTATCTCAAGCGTAGGCTGGACATGACTCGGTCCGGCCCAACAAATTGGGTAGCGGGTCGTGACAGATGCCACCGCCACTGTCGCCTGGTTGTCACAATATATCAGAATCGTCAGTATATGCGCCCTAACCACTGGAAGATTATACATGAGCTTTCGAAGTCATTCTGCTTCTTATGCTGTGGTATCAAGTGCAAAGAACTCAGATTCATAGAGGAACGAGAGAGCATAGTCTGCTTCTTTGACTTCCACGATATAGCAGCTTCACCCATTGTGAAAATAAATTCACCTGTGGATCTCTCGCTCTCCAACTCTGAGCACCAGCTGGCATCACTGAAGCCTTCTACTACTGGCAGATCTCCGTTGTAGTACAGTGCATATGTCTGAGTCTTCTTGAGATATCTCATTATCCGTTTCACAGCTTTCCAGTGCTTAACGCCTGGGTTGCTTGTGAAACGACTCGACATTCCTACGGCAAAATCTATGTCAGGCCTTGTGGCAGTAGTAGCATACATCAAACTCTCGATGACACTTGCATACTCCAGCTGTATGACGCTTTCCTTCGAATTAGGCTTCAGCTTCAGATCACACCTGTAAGGCGTATCGATCACTGGAAGATCCTGATATCCGTAGCGTGTGATCATCTTCTCAATATAATAAGACTGTGACAATGCCAGTCTAGTTTCTATCGGATGATCTTGATCTCCAAGATCACATCGGCTTCCCCTAAGTCCTTCATGTTGAATTTAGTCGAGATGAACTTCTTTGTCTCCGTGACATAGCCCATATCCGTACCTAGGATCAGCATGTTGTCCATGTACATACAAACAATTACACCTCTTCCATTAGCAAGCTTCGTGTAAACATACTTGTCCGTTTCGCTGACCCTGTAGCCATTTGACCATATGACCTTGTCAAACTTCTCATGCCACATTTTGGGAGCTTGTTTAAGACCGTACAAAGATTTTACCAACTTGTAGACTTTGTCTTCAAGACCCTTGACGACAAATCCCTCTGACTATTGCATGTAAATCTTTTCGGTCAACTCGCCATTCAGAAAAGCTATTTTTACATCCATCAGATGTTGTCACGACCCGTTACCCAAATTGTTGGGCCGGGCCGAGCCATGTCCAGCCTACGCTTGGTTAAAGCGCAGTAAGCTGTTCTAAGAATAGACAATAAATGATCTAAGCTACTAACAGTTCTAAATTCACATTTAAATGTTCATCACAACACAGCATCTATAAGCGAAGGTAACATAAGCACAGACTTAATAATACATAACCAAAGTATCTAACTGGAGACAAAGTCTATTATCCAAATATAAGAACATACCAAAGTCTAAGTCTCAAAACACAAGAAAGATAACTAAGCAAGGTTTCCCGCTGGGGCCTCTTCTGGAGCTAAGGCCAGGTCCTCAATGCAGTACCATAATATGTAACACATAGCGTTTTCTTCTCGAAAAGTGAACCTACAACGTTATCCTGTCAGGACGTGAGCAAGTACAACCTCTACAACTAAAGTACTGAACATATAATGAAAGAGATGTACAACAAGAAACATGGTGTGATAAGTCTATAAAACAGGAAATACTGGAAAACATGGCCTCATGGTACAACTGGGATCACAATATCATAGTAACACAGGGAACATGGCATATCTGAAATCATGGTGTGACTGGAATCACAGTATCCTAGTATCATAGGGAACATGGCATAACTCATAGTCTATCATGGCAAGGATACATATGTCATATAGACAGATGTATATGTAATGTTTAAAACTGTAGCAAGTACGTGATCGGTCAATAGATGTACAATGTGCTGGAGGGCACATAATGAAATGTACATACGTACAAGTTAACAAGCATAAATGTACATCCGTACAGACATGCGGGGTAATGGCCTGCGGCAAGGTAATGCATATAGAATGCGACCGAGCTCGCTACTGTAGGGGGGTCGTGATCACGTACAATACTATCAGTTTCCCCATAACCCATATTCTAACATGTGAGAGATACGAGAACAGTAAAACATGTGGGAAATACTGGGAGCAGTATAAGCATGGCAGGTACTGGGAGCAGTACAAAACATGTGAATACTCAGAGCCGTATAAAGCATAGTAAAACATGTGCTGAGAACCAGTAAGAAGCATGTGAAGATATGATAACTGTCCTAAGCATGGTAGGGACCAATTTAATGTAACATGTGAAGATTTAACTTGCAGTTATTCAGAAAGGAGTATTTTAACAGGGTTAATACATGTTCTAGCATTAAAAGACAGTAAATGAGTGTGTAGATGTACTTGTCTCGAGCAAAGCAAGAATACTAGTACGAAGATATAGATGTCCGGTGTCCTGTCAATAATGATACACAATCTCAGTTCTAAGCTACGTTCAATACTACACTAGTGGTGTGACACGACTCCTAACTGGACACTAAGCTAAGTGGAGACCTAGCATAAAAGTCTAATGTGGAGTGCCACTCTATCCAATACTAATTTCCTAGAGTCTTTACACTAGTGCGGGGTGAGGTCCAATACGCCTATAACTCAAAACAACACAAAATATTGAAAGTCGTAATTATTTAATAAATAAATCAAACTGTACACTAAGTTCCAACAATTTTAGAGATAGACAAAGGCCTAAATATATATAAAATAAAGTATCAAAATAATCCTTGTTAATTATAGAAATTTATACTAATTTTTCTGGGATTTATAAACCCTCATAAATAATTATTAAAAATCAGCAAACATAAATATACTAAAAATGAGTTCTGTTTTCCTATTTTTATAAAATACCAAAAGTACTTATTAAATACTGGAAAAACTATAATAAATTATCTAAATTAAGATAGTATTTAAATATAATTTTTTCAAGATTTTTACAGCAATTAAAATATATATAAAAATTCAAACCGGAAAGTAACAATATCTAGAAAAATAATTAATTATAAAATAATGATGATACATAATCAAAATCTACAGATGTTGTCGGATGATAAAATAGATATCACCAACGTGTCCAGAACGGTCAAATCAGCTAGGATAGCCTGTCCAAAAGTCCAATTTGGACACCGGAGGCAAAAAGGTAATTTCGGGTCAAAATGATGTCCGCCGTTGGACCCACTTTGCACCGAAAAACGTGCCAGGGTCAAAGGTCTCTAAAGTCGACAAACTACATGTCTACGGATTTGTTTTGACGAGACGATTCCAACGGTATATCCAGAATCGGATTCCGATGAGCCGAAGTCAAAAAGTCCCGTTGACCCGGACAGTAGGGCCCGCGTTGCACCGAAAAGCGTGCCCGAGTCCACGTTCTCCAAATCAAGCAAACTTTATATGAAAACATGACAGAACGATGCCACGAGTCTACTGGTGGTGTCAGAAATTGAATCCGGAGTCCCGGGTTCAAAAATAGAATTTAACAAGTGCAAATTAAAGAATTCGGACGGCCAACTTTGGCGTCGAATTCGACCAACCAAACGTGCTTAAAATGAAACGAAATCTAAAGGAGACCGGAAGATGGTTATACCAGCTGTGCACCGGAACTGACGGTGCGCAAAACGGAGCTGCGACGGCGAAGTTACGAGCTGACGAAGTCGGCTCCACGAAACTGTCCAAAAACAGTTCAATTTAAAATGTCATCTTGGTGGCCAGTTTTGAGGTATCCAACGACAAAATTAACGGGTGAAAATTGACAGGAGTGAAGATGGATATACCGAGATTGAGACGGAACAAAGAGTTCGCCGATCCAACGGTCGGATCTCCCGAAAAACACGCACGAACTTGCTGCGACGGAGCGCCATTTCCGAGTTCAAAACTCGCGCGCGCCGACGGGATCTCGTTCAAAACGCACGAATCGTGTGTTTCACACGTCGGGGAAGCCGGAGACTCTCCCGGGGTGGTCGCCCGGGCTCGTCGGAGATGTGGGGAGCTCCTCGCGGTGGTGGGCCGGCCACGAGGTGGCTCACGGCCACCCGACAGTGCCGGTGGCAGCTGCTGCTGCCGCCCATGCTACTGTTGCAGCTGCGGCTGCTGTTGCGCTCGCTGCGTACGCGCGCGCGCGGTGGCTGTGGCGGCGCGACGGTACGGCGGCGGGGGAAGGCTCGCCGGCCACGAAGTGGCACGCGGTGTGGTGGTGGCTTGGGTGATGGTGGAGGTGGTAGTTTCATGGTAGTGATGGTGGTGTTATTAATGGTGATGGTGGTGGAGATGGTTGTGAAGAATGGAGGAGGAGAGAATAGTGAAGGAGGAGGAGGATGGAGGAGAGGCTGTGGGGGTGGTGTGTGTACGTGAGGGGAGAGGGAGAGAGTTGGCTGTGTGTTGAGAGAGGGAGAGATAAATTTGTGTGTGTGTTTTAATATGTGAGTGAGTGTATATAAATATAATAGAGAGGGAGAGAGAGAGTGGATATTATAAAAAGAGAGAGAGAGAGGTAGATGAAGTCGGCAAAAAAAGGGGGGGTCAGCTGTGCTGGAGATGGGGATGGAGTGATGTAGGTGTGAGTTTGAATGATGGGAGAGAGGGTGTTATAAGTGTGTGTATAAATATTAATATAGAAAGAGAGAGAGATAATAGATATTTGAGAGAGAAGGAGGAGAGAGAAAATATGGAGAGAGGAAGAGGTCGGTTTGGGGGGGTGTTCTTGCTGGTAGAGAGAGGGGAGGGTGTGAGGTGGTGTGGTTTAAAGAAGAGAGAGAATGAGAGTGTGATATTTATATATACATATGTACATATATATGAGATTATTGTAAGGTAGAGAGAGGGGATGATATTTCCAAAATAGGAAAAAAATAGGAAAATTATGTAAGGTATTTTGGGCAGTCATGAAAGGGCAACGTAGAGCTTGGGTTCGGGTTCGATCGAGCCGGGTCGGGCCAAAATCGGACAGGGGGCAATATTCGAATTAAATATAGGGATTTATAATCATGGATAAATAAATAATATACGGGGACTCCAATAAATGGGACACAAGTTTCATGTGGGTAGTAGGCTTCATATGGGCCACGTCCATACTTCGGATTGACAGGTTGGATCGATGTCGGGTCCTGAAATTAAATTGGAAAATAAATCAGGTTTCACGGTAGAAAATAAATCGGCCTAAATTGACCCGGAAGTTGTGCGAAGAAAATGAAGCCCAAAATGGAGTGTCTGAGTGGGACACGAAGGTCATGGGTGGAGAGCGTCTCGAGTAGATCATTTATGAGAAGTTGGTTTCGAGAAAATGGCTGATCTGGTGCTCCTAAATTAAAAGCAACGGTAACGTGCAAACGATGATCAAAAATAAAAGTGGGAATAATATTCAACGATTAATTGGTCTAAGTTGACCCGAAGTTGTGCGATACAAAAAGAGTACAAGGGAACAAATTCAAGTGGGACACGATATATCAAAACGAAGATAATCTTGTCTACTTCAAAACCCATGAAGAGAGTTTACAGAGATTGGTATCCCTGACGCTCCAGAAGTCAAAGTCATGGAAAGGTACATTAATGATCTAAACAATTAAATAATAAAACATTTATCGAAAAATAATTCATTAAGAAAAATAAAAAATAAACCCTGAAATTCAGGGGGCTTACAGATGTATCACCAACTTATGTATCGCTGCGAAAGCAATTAACATTCTGATGGTGGTTATCCGGGCTACTGGAGCATACGTGTCGAAGTAATCGATCATCTGCTTCTGAGAAAACCCCTTGGCTACTAGTCGAGCCTTGAACTTGTCAATAGTTCCATCTGCTTTTATTTTCTTCTTGAAGATCCATTTGCATCCGATGGGTTTTGCTTCTTAAGGAAGATCAACCAACACCCAAGTGTTATTAGAGGTGATTGAATCAATTTCATTGTTTATCGCCTCTTTCCAGAAAATAGCGTCTCTGGTCTTCATCGCCTCATCATAGGTAAGCAGATCTGCTTCCATATGATAGGTGACAAAGTCATTTTTGAAGTCCTTCGGCCTCCTCACTCGCTTAGTTGACGACTCAGCGAGTTCTGGTTCAACAGTTGTTTCAACAACAATTTTTTTCTTGGACTACGTTCTTATTGGAAACTTTAATTTTTTGTGCACCCTCATTATTCTCCGGAATATCCGCAAGAACAATGTTCTTTTGCCTTGCAAGTTTATCTTCAAAATATTCTGCGTCGTGAGATTCAATGATATGATTTGATTCAATATCAAGAAATCTCTGACATCACTCTTCTCGGCATAACCTAAGAAGATCATCTTCGTAGTCTTTGTCCCGAGCTTCTGAATCTTCATATCTGGGAGCTTCACATATGCCAGACACCCCCATACTCGAATGGCATTCAAGTTAGGTCTGACTTTGAACCAGAGTTCATGAGGAGTAACGTTCGAAGTTGCATGCGATACTCTATTCAGAATAAAAGTGGTCGTCAATGTAGCTTCTCTCCAGTAGCACTTTGAAAGACCCGCAGTCAACAGCATTGAGTTTATCATTTATGTCAATGTTCTGTTGTTCCTTTCTGCTACTCCGTTAGATTGAGAAGAATACGGAGCAGTAGTCTCGTTGATAATACCATGTTCATTGCAGAATGATGCAAATTCATGAGACCGATACTCTCCGTCTCGATCACTTCTTATTCTCTTGAGTTGTTGTCCAGTTTGTCGTTCAGCCTCGACCCTGAACTCTTTGAACTTCTCGAACGCTTCATCTTTAGCCTTAACCTGGTAGACGAACGCGTATTTTGAGAAGTCATCGATGAAAGTTATGAAATACTTTATCCCGACTTTTACAGAGAATTGTTTGAAGTCACAGATATCGGAGTGTACCAACTCCGGAAGATCTGTGCTTCGATTAACCCGAGGTAAGGGTTTCCTTGTGATCTTAGTCTGAGCACACACTTCACATTTCTCTTACCCCCATATTTGTAGATAAGTCATAGACTAGATATTCTGTTTATTCTTTTACAATGAACTTGTCCTAGTCTATTGTGCCATAACTCAAGAGTATAATCAGAATAAGTGATTGCATTAATTACATTAGACCGATTTATAAGCTGAAGTTTAAACATTCCTTCGGTATAAATCATTTTTCTAAAGTATATAACTTTTATGGACATCACCATCTGGCCAGCATTGATGTCCATCCTTAGACCTGTGTTACAGAGTAGGCCTCCAGAGATCAGGTTCTTTGCGATAACAGGTACATGCTTCACACCTTGAAGCGTCAAAGACTTTCCTGAAGTCAGCTTCAACACCACCGTCCCAATCCATTGTACTTCAGCTTGTGCCTGGTTCGTCACCATAACAACTTCAGAATTTGGTATATATGTGGTGAACCATTCCTTGCTTGAGCAGACATGGCAGGTAGCACCAGTGTCTACCTATCAGTCAGAGTCAACCCCCACCGCAGTGACCTGTACAATAATTATAATTACGTCAGTAATCATGAAAACCTTACTGGGCTCACCTTGCTCTGATTGTTTGGGCTTGAATTTTCATTCACACTTGAAGAGGCCCTTCTTGTCATATTTTAAGCAAGCTGTAGAAGCAATAAAAATAAAACAGTTAGCTTTACGCAGAAAACACTTTACGCAAGACAAATGAAGACTGGGTTTTACGCAGCACTACAAGACAAATCAGTCTCTACGCAGACTTCAATTGTTGGGCATTACGCAGTTGACAGCTGTCTTGTTTGCTTTACGCAATGGAACAGGCTGTTATCTCTATATTTAATGCAGAGATATGGGATCTGACAAACATTATTCTTTTCTCTGACATTTAATGGCACAGAAGTCGGAGAGACATATTGAAATCGAGGAAATGCTATTTTATACATAAAAGCTTTACGCAGATGAGATTTATTGAGATACGCAGACGGCTATAATGATGGTTTTCACTGTTTACGAAAAGATATCTCACGTAACTCAATATTCATTGGTTAGTGTGCTAACAGAGGAGAAATATTACGCTCAATTATTTTCCCCTATACGCAAGAGTCTATTTAAGCTAATTAAATGCTTAAGGCTATATTAGCCACTCTTAAGTATACGCGTATTAGTTTATTTGGGTTATTTTAATACCCAAGGCTGATTAGCCACTATACGCAGGGAAGCATTAATTGAGTTTTAATCATTTCTTTCTTCTGTACGCAAATTACCATAAGTATAGGGTACGTGGTAGAAGACACGCGTACGAGATTATATTACGTGGGACACATGGCGTCTGCGTAATACTCTGAATATGATCGTGCTGAGCAGTTGTATATATGTAGGCTACGTGGCATTGTCTGTGTACAGCTTCCAAAATACTTGCGTAAAGGAGACTGTGTTGAGCCAAGCAGTTAGCAGTATGTGGGACATGTGGCACTTGCGTAAAGCTCTAAAGGAGATCGTGTATGGCAGTTGCATGCGTAATATACGTAATGGTCTTATTTTGCTGCTTATTTCTTGGAGGACTTGAACCTATAAATAGGCAGTAATTTTGACAGCAAAAGGGGGGAGAATCTGACAAAGGGAATCAAAAGAATTGTTATAATTCCTGAGTGTTCTCTTTTACTTCTTTTTCTCAAGAACAAAGTGAAGTAGAGCAGGAAAGCATTTGACTTGTGCCATCAGTGCCAACTTCGTCGATATCTTTCTACAGCCTCCGTTCTTCAGTTGTTCTTTTTCTTCAAGACAGCAAGCTTCTTCAACATCGTTGTGTGGTCCAAGGAACAAAGTGATCATTTGTGAATCAGACTTCCATAGCAATACATTCCCAGAATCAAATTTGTATTTTTTTCTCGTTTTCTTTTCTTGAAGTTGTAAAGGCTTTTTGTTAAGTAAAACAAAATGGCGACTCTGCTGGGGACGACTTTCTCCTCTGATGAGAAAGTAATTGCTCAACACGACGATGCGTCGATCGGATCGACAAAGAAGACTCTGGTCGTTTCTTTCGACCAGACTGCCTATGAGGAGATGCTTCATGCTGGGGGTGGCAATCGCCACTCCAAAGTGTTGAAGTCGCGTAAGGTACGAAAGGTCTGGATGCCTAAATCTGACGTACCTTCTTCACAGTCTGATGGGATTCTTCCCACTCCTGTTGCTGAGACTCCCGCCAGTGGCGTGACAGTCCCAATGGCAGGCTCTAACTCTGTTCGCAGAGGTCAGTCTCCCGCCTTTGGCGTGGTAGACACTGTGGCAACTCACCCTGCGCATAAAGGAAAATCTCCCGTCTTCGATGTGGCAGATACTCCTGTCTTGCGTAAGGGTACGTCTCCCGTCATTGACGTGGCAGACATCAATACTTTACGTCTTGCACGTAAGGGAAAGTCTCCTGCATGTGGCAAGGTAGACTCATCTCTACGCACACAGCGTAACAAACAGTCTCCTGTTGAAGACAGCGTAGACAATTCCTTTCGTTTTGTGGGCAAAACTTCGGTTTTTAACCCACAAATTCCAAACAAAACACCACGCAGAATTCCTAATCTCAGGATTACGCCCGATGTTGATGGTAAACGTTGTGCACAAAAGCCAACTTCTGACTTGCGTACGCAGCTTCAGGCCAAGAAAAATCCAGCCACTTACGCCAATGAGATCAGCAACTCACTTTATACTCATGGGGCTCAAAGATTTGCTGCACCAAATCAGAAGAAGAAGATGCTGCCTTCTCCTACTGTTGACTTACGCCAAATGTTAAATCAAAAGCGTAGTGATAGAAATGTTCCTATGACTCTCTCTAATGATGATCATCACTGCGAAAGTCATCAAATTGTAATAAAATGTTGTTGCTCTAATACAAAGCGGTCTGTTTTTGACCGATTAAATTATGATGTGTCTCAACAACATGATGAACGTGATTTTGAGTTGTCATATGCTTCTGTTAATATGGCTTCTCACATACCTAGACGAAGAGGAACGAGACATAATTCGTCTCAGACTCCAAGTCAACAGAGATTTAACAGGATCGTTGACAATTTTGAAGGTGTTTATCAGAATACTCGATCAAGGAGTCGTCAATCTATTATGCCCTCTTCAGATTCTGAGGCTGGGGGTACTCAGAATTTTGATTCTGAAACTGATAGTGTGGACTCTAATCTCTACACTAGTCCATCCGTAAGTTCAAAAGAGGCAGAAATTTATGTTGCAGGTGATGAACCGGAATCTTCCGGTAATACAGAACAAAGACTAATTATAGTCGAGCAAACCATGAAGGAGCTGATGGTTATGATGCAAAACATGCAGCAAACTATAACAGCTCAGCATACAGTTCCACCTCCGGTTCAAGTAGTCACACCAAACCAGGATGGACAGGGGGTAGACACACCCCTAAACAATCCTGAACCCATTGCTAATCAGGATTCGGCATCTCCTGAACCTCTTCATCCAGAAAGTGCTCCACTTCCTCAGATGGGAGTTCCAATCCTCCCTGTTACTCTCCAATCCAATGGTATATTGCAAGAAGTAAGAGAATTAAAAGCAGAATTGGAGAGTATGAAGCATAAAACTCATCTCAAAAAATTGGGGATTAAACAGCCATATCCTCCCCACTGGAATGACGTTCCCTTTCCTTCCAAATATAAACCACCATCCATGGTTTTGTTTGATGGGAAAACTTCTCCAAATCAATTCATAAACCATTTTGAAATGATGACTATTCATTTAGAAAAAAATGACGCCCTCCTCACTAGAGCTTTTATTGGTTATCTGACAGGCATTGCTTATGATTGGTATCGTAGTTTACCTGATAATTGCATATCATCATTTGAAGAATTCAAAGCAATGTTTTTGTCTCGCTTTTACGAAGTAGGAATGGACATGAACATGTCCTCCTTGATAGCAATTAAACAAAGAGATAAAGAAGAAGCTCGGGCATTTATTGATCGATTTCGACAAGCGACTCTAAAATTGCCTCCTGGGATGCCAGATGCAGCGTTGATTGATACATGCAAGATGAACCTGCATCCCACCATTGCTGTCTTTATTGGGCCCACTCAATTCACTGATTGGCCTTCTTTTATTATGGCTGCTGCTTCAGCCGAAGATAACGGCAGATTGGCACGAGAAAATGGAATTATGTTTACCTCCGAAGATAAAGGAAAGAAGCCATCTGCTGGCCCAAGTCATAACAATAAAGGTGGTGGAAAAGGAGATAAAGGAAAGGAGACATTGGTGGTAAACCTTTCCAAAAACAAACCTGCACCAGCTAATGTTGAGCCATCGAAACCAAAAGAGGAATATTCTTTCGATGAAAGCGATATTCCAAGTATATTTGAATGTCTGATGAAGAGTGGCAAACTCCAGCTCCCAGACCCTAAACGACCTGATGAGGTCAATTTGACTGATAATCCCAAGTATTGTATCTATCATAGATACATTAACCATCCCACTCGAGCATGTTATGTCTTGAAGAAGAAAATTCAAGAATTGATCAATGCTAAAGTCATTTCATTGACTAATGATGATCACACTGTCACAACGAACATGACTTCTATACAATTTGGAGATTTCCCTCCACAACAAATTCCTGATGGAGTAATTCCAATCCCTAAAGCTACTTTGGAGATCGTAAATCTTCCACCAGCCAGAGATCAAGTTGAGGGATTAGTCCCTCTTACTTTGAAAAATGGGGAAATCATGTGGGTACATCCCGATTTAATACCTGATTTGGAGAAAGAAAGTAAAACTTCTAAATCCAAGAAAAATAAAAATATTTTTACTTGTAACATGATCTCTCATGTTATATCTGAAGACTATGATGATCTTGATCATCTATGGGGTGATATCCCTTTGGAGGAGAGGTTAAGAGGTCTTAACATATGTCCTCCGAGTCTAGCCCCTCCTATCAAATTGAAACTCACTCATCAGCAACAAACAGCTATGTGCAGTGTGCCTTTATATAGAGCTCAGCAAATCTTTGCTGCATATGAAAAGGCACCCTTTGGAATTCTACCACCTCCTGAGTTGAAGACTCATGTTGCTGAGACTCAAAGCACTTCTGATGCTCTTCTACTCGATGAAGTTTCACCACTGCCGGAGTCACAAATTGTTGTTTTTGATACTCCAAATACTACTGAAGCATCTTCTAGAAGTTCTATTCCCATGCATATCTATAGCCAACAATCAGTGCGCCTCATGAAGTTGATGGGTTATGATTTCCAGAAAGCCGAAGGATTAAATTATGGCAAAGGGATACGGCTTCCTTTACAAATGCAATCTCAGAAGAGAACTACTGGATTAGGATGTGAGATCCCTATCCAGCACAAAAAGTCTCATAAGAAAAGACCAAAGGGAAAGAAAACTACAACCTGCAATATGGTAGTAGTATCTCCTGAGTCTGCAGAAGAAGTTCTCACCGGAACAAGGTCCGGAAAAGAATATCTTAAAGACTATGAAGAAACTTCTAAAGAAATGGAAGATACGGTTGAACCTCCAAATCAACCTACCTCTTCTCAAATACCTATTAATCAGAAGCCTTCCAAACCGTCAGTAAATGAGAAGGGGAAACAACGAGCAGTACGCTTTGATGTACCTCTGAAGTCAAACCAAAGTCAGGGGATGATGAAACCCTACAAATTTGACATTCTAGCTCAACTTGCTAACACGCCGGCGAGACTTTCTATCTTTGAATTACTTCGTCTCTCAAAGGATAGCAGGGAAGCTTTGAGCGAGGCTTTGATCCAAGCAGATTCTTGTTTGGCTCAACTTAAAGCTCCTGATAGTACGTCTCCATCTTGTCCTCAATGTCATAGTGTGATGGAAACTCTTCCAAACATTACCTTCACACAGGATGACATGTTACTTGGCCACAATCGTCATGACAGGCCCTTATATTATACAGGGTATATTGGAATGACTGAGGTGGACAAAATCCTCATAGATACGGGATCTTCTATCAGCATTATTCTTCAAAGCATGCTGAGACCATTGAGAATCTCTACCAGTGATTTAACTTATACTAACACAACTATTGTTGGTTTTAATGCTGGCAGGAGCAAACCTTTGGGGAAGACTCGTTTGAAGATCCAGATCGGAGATCTCCGGACGATAGTGACATGCTATGTTATTAACTCCGATGTATCCTACAATATCCTGTTGGGAAGACCTTGGATACATGAGAATAATATAGTACCCTCTACCCTTCATCAGTGCTTCAAGTATGTAGACTCACAGGGGAACGTAAGGACTGAGTTTGCTGATTCTGAACCTTTCAAGAACCTTGAAGCTTACTTCATGGATGCACGACTCTATAAAGAGGAATATATGAAGGAGATCTCTGAGATTGCTGAAGACAAACCTTCCTTGGAAGATCAATCATCTGCTGGAAGCTCGGTACCAGTAGAAGACCAACCTTTGAAAATCAAAGTCAAGGGACGAACTCAGTCTCAAACGGTTGATGATCAGCCTTTGGTAATAAAGGTTAAAGGTAAAATTCAAATCGCATCTGAAGATCCTTTGAAAAAACCTGTCAAAAGTCAAGTTCGAACTGACATGAGTGACCAGCCCTTGGTCATCAAAGTTAAAGGACGTACATCCCGTCCTACTGATCCTGAGCCATTGGTTATCAACCTTGGCAAGTCTACGCCTAAGAAAGATGTTAGTCCATCAGCGTCTAATGTAAAGAAGTCCGTAAATGATGTAAATACTGGGCATGTATTTATTCAATCTAATGAAGATTTTCTTTTGGAGTATATGGATGTCAAAGCTTTTTTAACTTCTTTTTCAGAGGAATCTTTATATGTTGATCATAAGGAAAACTCTTTTCCTCCACACATTGATGTAGGACCATATGCTCAGAAATTCCTGAAATGTGAACCCTATCTCTTACCTGTTACATCATCATCTCAAGCTTGTGTAGCCTATAAACAGCAGGAAGAATCATATTTCTTGATTCCTTCTACCAAAACTTACAAACGACAGATTGTATTCGGTTTAGCAAGAAATATTCCCATAACACAAACTAATGATCTTGATGAGAAGGATAAAGGAAATATCAGAATCAACAGATATAGCCAACAATCTCAAAAGATTATTCAGAAAATGGGATATGATTTGAAAACTATGCCGGGCCTCAATATGGGAAAAGGTAGACGGATGCCATTACGTGGAGATCCATTTTATCAGAAAACCCGATGCGGTTTAGGATATGATGCACATAAAGTGAATAATGAAGATGAAGAGGAATATTCCTCCAGTACGTCACAATCCTCTGATTCAGAAGAGAATCAGTATGATGAAGCTGAACAAATCTTCTCTGTTAATATGGTTCAAACTGATAATGAGTCTGAGTCATTCGAAAATGATCCTTGGGTTCAGCAGATGGATAATCAATGGGAATTGCGGTTTGAACAACGACAACCTCCTACGGACGACGAAGTTATTCAAATAGATGTAGGTGATGAAAATATTTCTAAGCCAATATTCATTAGCAAGAATCTTTCTAAAGATGAAAGAGAGTCATTAATAACATTGATAAAAGAATATATTGATATATTTGCCTGGAGCTATGAGGATATGCCGGGTCTGGATCCCAAAGTAGCTACTCATAAACTCAATATATTTCCTAATGCTAAGCCGGTAAAGCAACAGCAAAGGCGTTTTCGACCAGACATGATGGATGCGATTGAAGCAGAAGTAAAAAAGCTGATTACTTGCGGCTTTGTTCGTGAAGAACAACATCCTGATTGGGTAGCTAACATAGTACCAGTCATGAAAAAGAACGGTAAAGTCAGAGTTTGTATAGATTTTCGAGATCTTAATACAGCCTGTCCAAAAGATGAATTTCCTCTTCCGATCACAGATGTCATGGTGGATAATACTTGTGGTTTTGAACGCATGTCTTTCATGGATGGATTTTCAGGATATAATCAAATCAAGATGCATCCTGAAGATGAAAGACATACTGCTTTTCGTACTCCTTTAGGGGTATATTGTTATACAGTTATGCCCTTTGGTTTGAAGAATGCCGGAGCTACATATCAACGAGCTATGAGCAACATTTTTCAGAAACATCTACGGAAGACAGTAGAATGTTATGTAGACGATATTGCTGTTAAAAGTCGATCAAAAGATGATCATATTCAAGACTTGAAGACAGTGTTTGACTTGATGCGTCAACATCAGTTGAAAATGAACCCTACTAAGTCTTTCTTAGGGGTTTCTAGTGGCAAGTTTCTGGGGTTTGTGATCACTTCTGAAGGCATCCATGTGGATCCAGATAAAATCAAGGCAATTCTTGAAATGCGTCCTCCACGAAATCTGAAAGAACTCCGTGGCTTTCAGGGTCGTATTGCTTACATCAGAAGATTTATTTCAAATCTTTCTGGAAGATGTCAGCCTTTTTCCCGTTTAATGAAGAAAGGTGTATCATTTGTTTGGGATGAAGTTTGTCAAAAAGCATTCAATGACATTAAGCAGTATCTCACAAATCCACCTGTTCTGGTCCCTCCAATAATGGGAAAGCCATTCTTGCTTTATGTTCGGGCAATGGATCACTCTCTTGGTGCTCTTCTTGCACAAAAAAGTGATATGGGTCATGAACAGGCAATTTATTATCTTAGTCGAATGATGATCGGAGCTGAACATAGGTATACTCCAGTAGAAAAGGAATGTCTGGCATTGGTCTTTTCCATTCAAAAGACACGACATTATATAACAGGACAAACTATTCATGTTATTTCTAGGATAAATCCTATTCGAGTGTTAATGAAGAAACCAAGTATTCTTAATTCTCGATTAGCTACTTGGGCGATGTTGCTTACACCATATGATATGGTTTATGTATCACAGAAGTCAGTAAAGGGTCAAGCGTTAGCAGATTTCTTGGCTGCTCACCCTATCCCTGAAACTTCCAAGTTATATGAAGACATTCCTGATGAGGTTGCAGATTGCAATATGGCTATGGGAGATGATATTTGGCAACTGTATTTTGATGGAGCCTCACGAGTCGGACCCAAGGGCAATATTGTCTCTGGAGTGGGAGTAGTCTTGGTTTCTCCTGATAAACTAGTTATATACCGTGCCTATTCACTCAATGAGCCTTGTTCAAATAATGTAGCTGAGTACAATGCTTTGTTAATTGGTCTTCAAGTAGCAAAAGAACTAGACATTGAGTTCTTAGAAGCTTATGGAGATTCTCAGCTAATCATCAATCAGGTCAGAGGAACTTATGAAGTCAGGAATCCTGACTTAATTCCTTACCATCAGGCAGTGATTGAACTAGCTCTATTGTTCAAAGGATTCTTCATAGAATTCGTGCCACGCTCTCAAAATTTAGAAGCTGATGCCCTTGCTAGTTTAGCAGCAGATCTAGCAGTTCCAATCAGAAGACAAAATTCAATAATTTTGTTAGATCGGGATTTATTCTGTATTAAAAATAACTTACATATCGAACATAGTTATGCTTCAGAATTAACTCCTCAACAAAGAGATTGGAGAAGTCCATTCATAGACTATGCTGTCTATGGAATTCTACCTGAAGATCCTAAAGAAGCGGCATCAGTCAAGCGACGATCATTCCGATTCTATTATGACACTTCTATGAATATGCTATATCGTCGTTCTTATGACGGGCTTTTGTTACGATGTCTTTCCGAAAATGAAGCTAAACAAACACTCCGTGAAGCTCATGATGGAGTATGTGGTGCACATCAACCTGGTCCAAAATTACAAGACCGCATTCGTAGAATGGGGTATTACTGGCCTACAATGATAGCAGATGCTATAGATTATGCAAAGAGGTGTAAAGCCTGTCAAATTCATGCAGACTTTATACATCAACCTTCTGAATTTCTTCATCCCACGGCAGCCTCATGGCCATTTGAAGCTTGGGGCATGGATATAATTGGCCCTATCAACCCCCCTTCTGTTAAAGGACATCGGTTCATTCTTGCTATAACCGATTACTTTTCTAAATGGGCGGAAGCACTTCCTTTGATTGAGGTGAAGACTTCCAATGTTATTAGTTTTATTAAACATCATGTGATTTATCGTTTTGGGATTCCCCGAAGGATAATCCATGACAATGGACCACAATTTGCTAGCCATTCATTTTATAAATTCTGTGAAAAGAATCGAATTCAGAATCTGGCTTCTACAGCTTATAACCCAGCTGCTAATGGTTTAGCTGAGGCTTTTAATAAAACGATTATCAAACTTCTCAAAAAGTTTGTCTCTTCTAATAAACGTGATTGGAACGAGAAACTTGGAGAATGTTTGTGGGCATATCGTACAACGGTCCGAAATCCAACTGGTTTTACGCCATTCTCGTTGGTTTATGGATGTGAAGCTGTTCTTCCCTTGGAAATTCAGATCCCATCTCTTAGAATAGCTATTGCCAATGAGCTAATCTCAGAGAACAATGATCGTTTACGGCTTCAAGAACTTGAAGGTTTGGATGAAAAACGTCTTCAAGCGCAACAACATATTGAATTATATCAAGCACGCATCTCTCGAGCTTTTAATCGTAAAGTCAAAGAGAGAATATTTAAAGTTGGAGAGTTGGTTCTAGCTGTCCGAAGACCTATGGTTATGACTCACAAAAGTAAAGGAAAATTCCAAGCTAAATGGGAAGGTCCCTATGTTGTTGAGACCGTGTTTTCCAATGGGGCGTATAGATTATCTAAGCCTAATGGAGATTTACTTATGATGCCCATCAATGGCAAATTTCTGAAGAAATATTATGTATAAGGAAAAAGAGACATAATAAAAATCTTTTATTTATCATATTATAATTCAGATACAAAAGATTAAGGACGAGGACCAGGGCCGCTGCCTTCATTGTTGAATACATAATCAGCCAATGCGTCAAAGACATCATTGCCTGAACTCACAAAAAATTTGCGAGCAACCATCCTCAGCGCTTCCTCCTCGGCTGTTTCTCCTGGCTCTACTAAGAAAGAAAGGGTGTCCTTGGATGGTTTTGGCGTAGAAGAACTTTCGCCAGTCTTTTCCTTCTTGTGCGGAGGCAGCTCCATGGGGGTTGTCTCAATCGTCTTCTCAATCGCTTTCTCAAAGGCTTCGGTTTTCTGTGGCACGTCCTTGGAAGACATTTTTGCTTCGTTGAAAAAAAAAGAGAGAATGATACTTTATAAGAAAACTCTAAACTATTTATAGTAAAGAGTTATTTATGGACGAATGTTAATTGATAGTTTTGGAATTTGAAACAATCTGTCTTCTCGAAATTGACGGGTTCATCCATTAATTACAAATTCATCGGGTTCATCCATTTATTACAAATTCATCCATTTATTTCTATGGATTAGAAAAGAAGTTGCCGAAATAAATGCACGTTCTTTGTAAACTATTTATGGCAGGTTGATTTAAAAATTTCAAAAGAATTGTTTAAGAGATTTTTTTTCTTTATTTTTCTCTTCCTGGCTGATGTTAATTATTATCCATCATATCCATAGATACTTATCTACCTTTTACGGGTTAATCCAATCTGTTACGTCCATATTTACCTCTGACAGTATTGTATACCCTACGAGGAGTAAGATTAGCTATCTTTGGATGAATACAATTTATTTGTGAAGGCTTATCATGTCCATAATACCTCTGATAATTGTCCTACCTCTATTATTTTTGATAGTCACAAAAAAATCCAAAATGTGTTATTCATATGATTGACATATCACATCAGCATGGAAGAAAAGTTTACAAAGAAAGAAATTCTTTTACAAATTTTTACAAAGGAGGAGTGATCATGTCCTCGATCATTTTTCTCAGTTCTGCTATTCTTCTTTCTCGAATGATGGGTGCATTTTGAGAAGCAATTTGGCGCTTTGATTCTTCAGAATATTTACGAGAAAGCTCCGTAAAACTCATAACTAACCCTTCTTTTGCATCGTTCAGAATTTTGAGGGTATTTTCCGAACCACAAATCTGTTCTTCCAAGACAGAACCTTGGGCCAAAGATTTATTTCGTTCATTAATTATTTGTTCTCGTTCCTCTTTCAAACGAGCCAATACAGCTTCAGCCTCACGAATTTTGTCTTCCTGCTCCACAAGCCGTACATGTGATTTCTCATAAGTGATTCGGTGCTGTTCTAACAGAGGTTTGCTTCCATAAAGAAAAGCTGTTTCTTGTGCAACTTTGGCATTATACTCCTGGAGAGCTTCTTGAAATGATAATTCTCGAGCTGTGTATTCAGCAGTTAGAGTGTCATATTCGGTTTGAATAAAACTCTCTATAGTGCCATGATAAATTTCTTCATATTCTTGTAAAGGTTGCTCAAGACCTTCGACTATAGCCTGCAACGTTGTGGCTTTCTCGGTACTATGGAATATGGTAACGTTTCCAATAACCGGGGTGATTGTGGCCTTCAAATCTTTATACTGATAGCTCCCCCTCAAAATCATTTTTGTCAAAGTTATCAAGGTGGTGTAGAAGGTATCAGTATGAACTTGGGCTAGAAAATTCATATCATTGATCGAGCTTGGAGTAGCTACACTTGTTGTCATTCTTATTGGCAAAGAAAAGCTCGAAGTTGCTACTGTAGTAGCTTCTGCAGTAAGAGCTTATATTATTGGAGCAGTCTGAGTTGTAGTTGCTGAAGTAGAAGTTTCAATCATCAGGTTTGTAGTAGCTATGTTTGTAACTTCTACAGCTATCTCTGGAGCTGATGTTTGAATTAAAGCAAGAGGGAGGCTCACTTCATGACAGGAGCTAGCTCAGACACTATTTCTACAGGAACTGATGTTATATCAGTAGAAAGTGTTCCTGTTGTGGCTTCAATTTCAGCAGCTGTAACCACGGCATCTTCAGTTGCTGATTCTTCAATATTAACTGGAGTATCTTCTATTACGTTTATGACATTCAGAGCTGCAACATCTGTAACTGATTGTTCTGTTAGGTTCATAACAACAGCCGAGTCTTTCTTAAGAACAATAGAAGATGGTTCTGCAGGAACTTCTTCAGAAGATTTTTCAATTGATTTTTCAGTTTCAGAATCTTCCTCATCTGAATCATCAACTTCTTTTACATGTGGTTTAACAGGAGGAGTAATCTTTTGAAGAGGGGCTTTCTTGACAGGAGAAATGATTTTCTTGAGTATAGAACTTGTCCCTGTAAAGAAAATAATAAATAAATAGTTATAATATCTGATCATATGAATAAAATCTATTTTATATAAAAGAAAGATTTGGACCTGATAAAAAGTCATCATCAGAGTCCATATCCTCCCAATCATCCTCACCCAAATCTAAAGCTGGTTCATCAGAGGGAATGGGTTCATTCTCAGTGGGAGTATCCCACTCAATGACTTCAGCAATGGTCCTTGGAGCTACAGAAGAACCTTCTTCAAAAGGAGCTGTGGAAGACTCTACATTTTCTTCAAGAAGAGCTGTAGAAGACTCTATATTTGGAGTAATCTCTGAAACTGTGGTAGTAACAGTTATCGGCTGAGAAACAGTTATCTGTGGAGGAATAGCTGGTTCACTTGCAATTTGTGCATGAGTATCAGTGGTGGATCCCAGATATTGAACTTGTGGTGCAACTGCAGATGAAGATCCTACCTCAAGATCTATGGTTGATGGAAGATTGACATTAGAAACTTCCTCTTCAAATTCTGGCTCATCCAGGAGAAGCGGTCTTTTATTGCTCTTCTCTTTTTCTTTGGGGAACTGATTGTCAAAGATAATCCCCGTTTCTTCCCACCTTTAGCAGTAAGTACGGGAGCTTCTTCTTTATCTGTGACAATAACTTCCAGAAATTCATCTGGAACAACATCATTTATTGGGGCATCTTCTGGTACTCGAACAACTTCTTCTGGATCTCCTTCTTTTCTGATTCGGAGACTTCTTCTTAAATCATATCCGGGGGAAAAGAACGGATAGAAGAATAGAAGATTGTGTATGATCGTAGTATTTTCAATTCAGTAGTAATGGAAGTAGTTGGTATATAGAATTGGGCTCCTGTACATCCAGTACTAAAATATCGCCAAACCCTGGCTCCATCAACTAACTTCCCGTAACTATTGAAGACTGTTGAAGCATTCCAACATGAAGCTGGTCATATCCAAACTGCCTTGCAAATCTACTTGGCAGATAAGGTTCGAATATACAGCGTTCATCATTCCTGTACATCAAATGAGATGGTCTGATGTATAAAAAGCCATTTAAATGCCGGTCGAGGGAGTGATGTTCTATCTTGACCTCCATCTTCAAGACGTACCCAGAAGGTTTGATGGAACTGAGGGTGGGATGCAGAAAAAATCCAACCATGGGAGTAATTTAATGATGCTCGAGTGTCAGCAACAGAGGTCATCTTCCATGAAGCTTTGTTATATTTCAGAAGAAATAACCCTGATGGATCTTCCGGCCTGGAGACATCAAGCGGTTATTATGAAGTAATAACCAACCATCAAAAACAGGAAGGGTAGCTCCACTCTGGGAAATTCGCTACGAGCTTTAGCTCCTAGAACTAATTCATCCTGAAACTCCTTAAACCAGATTGAAGCCGACACACCATGGCTGGAAGCAGACTCAATTTAGCCCTGAAAACTAGACGTACTGCCGGCCATAATATGTCTCGATGGATTCTATCTATAGAAGTAGATCCAGGGACAATCCATTTGCGTAGCCACAAGGATAAGTAGCCAGCTAGTAGGGCCTCTTTCGAGATGTGCTTTCTGCTATGACGAAGATAACTGAGGGTTTCTATCCCTGCTGGAAAGTCACCAGTTTTTGATGACAGATATCTGTCCGGGATCTTGTGTTGATTCATCAAAGCAACTATTACATCCCCAGGCATTGTGGTCATGAGATTGACAATTTGAGACTTGTTCTCTTGGAACTTTCTCCGTCTTCTTTGAGAAGTCTATCTTGTGATAGAATAATAGTTGTCCATTTATTGACGTAGGCCAAATTTGAAGGACTTTCATACATGGTAGTACAAGTCAGATAGTGACACATTAATTCTTGATATACTTCAACCAACTGAGGATTCTGCTTCTGAATCTCTGACAATTCTTGGTTGGTAGGGGTATATTCTTCATAAGGGAGTTCTCCATTGGTAATCTTGAAATATACTCCATTTCATGAAGTGCAAACCCCATCTCACCAATTGGAGTTGAAATGGTACCAGTGGAGTTGATATACAGTTCTATCAGAGCCAGGAATAAATTATTATTTTATGGATTCCTTGACTAGTAGCAGTAATTGCATTATATAGTCCAATGGTCTGCAGCTCTGATTTAAAATACTTCAACACCCAGGCTGTCAACATGATCCAATTTTTATTCTGAGGATTCATCCATCTTGGAGTCTAGGATTCCCTGAAGGATATAATACTCCTTTGTTCATAAACCGGTTTATGTTCATTTTTATTTGGACCGGTTGGATCAAAGAAGAGTCTTCACTGGGATTTTCTCCAGGCATTAACCCTTGGAACGGGGCCACACCTCCATAACTAGTACTGGTGAAGTATCCCATACAATTAGCCTGTTCTCTTCTGAATACTATTTGCCAGGTTTACCGTTTGTATAAGGATCAGATTCCATGCCATCCTTCTGGGATGTGTAGCATGAAAAAAGGCAGCAATCGGATAATCCCTATTCATTTCGGGGAGGTACATTGCCGTATTTTCAAATTTGAATACCCACGACTCCTTCTTGGGTTTGTTTGGGATTCATTATCAATTGCATCTCCAAATAAAATGTGGGCTTTAATATTGCTTTAAAGTTAAAGACATCAATATTTCTCCATTCATCAAAGATACAAACATCCTCCCCTTGTGATGTGATCAAATTACTCCTTTCTTCAGGATAAATTGGATTGGTCTGTGGGAAGTTAACATGTGATAAATCTTCCAGATAATTGGAGCCCATAATTCCACAAGGAGAACCAAATATTTCTGCCAATGGATGAATTTGTAAATTGACTGCAAAGAAAAAGAAATGGTAAAGTTAAGTCAAATAGCCAAATCTCTTATACAGATGGTTATAAATGGATTACTTTACGCAAATAGTTTTACGCAGATGACTCTACGCAGTGTCTACACAGATGAATTTACGCAGACAACCTTACGCGAGTGAGTCTACGCGAAAGCTTACGCGAATAGCTCTACGCAGATTACTTTTACGCAGACATCTATTCAGATGGTTTTACACAAATTCATGCGTAAAGATTCAGTTTTTGGCTATACGCTTACACATTTAATGTGCGCGTATTTGGTAAATAACACTTTTACGCTGACACGTATACACGTGGGCGTATTGTGTTGATCTTTACATACGCTGACACGTATACACGTGGGCGTATTGTATTGATCCTTTTGTATGCTGACACGTATACACGTGGGCATCATTATTTCTCCCAAATCTCTACACTAATACGCATAGCGTAGGTGAGAGTTTTTAGGGTTTATGATCTTGGTTAAGGTTCTGGTCAAAATCCTTAATCTACTCGTCCTCATTCTCATCAAAGTTCGTCTCCAACAATGATCGAAATTTGATGAAACTTTACCTTTAATCGGTTCAGCCACCACTGGAGGAATTTCTAGGGTTTCTTCTGATTGAGAAGCAAGTGTCTCAACACGATCGACTGACGGTGCAGTCGTCTTCTTTCCTTTGCCAGCAGCGGTTCTGCTTTTTGGAGCCATTGGGGAGAACTTTTGAGAAGGAGAAGATGAAAGGGTTTTTGAAAATTGAGAAGAGATAAAAGTTCTTCTTTGATGAAATAGAGGCCTATTTATAGAAGTGTATTTCGAAAAAATCTGGCTAATGACGGTTGGATATCCCGTTCTTTTGCTCTATTCAAAGTATTTCAAATATTTTAAGTATATTTGAAAACTTTGAAGGGGGTTTTGTAGAAGCAATAAAAATAAAACAGTTAGCTTTACGCAGAAAACACTTTACGCAAGACAAATGAAGACTGGGTTTTACGCAGCACTACAAGACAAATCAGTCTCTACGCAGACTTCAATTGTTGGGCATTACGCAGTTGACAGCTGTCTTGTTTGCTTTACGCAATGGAACAGGCTGTTATCTCTATATTTAATGCAGAGATATGGATCTGACAAACATTATTCTTTTCTCTGACATTTAATGGCACAGAAGTCGGAGAGACATATTGAAATCGAGGAAATGCTATTTTATACATAAAAGCTTTACGCAGATGAGATTTATTGAGATACGCAGACGGCTATAATGATGGTTTTCACTGTTTACGAAAAGATATCTCACGTAACTCAATATTCATTGGTTAGTGTGCTAACAGAGGAGAAATATTACGCTCAATTATTTTCCCCTATACGCAAGAGTCTATTTAAGCTAATTAAATGCTTAAGGCTATATTAGCCACTCTTAAGTATACGCGTATTAGTTTATTTGGGTTATTTTAATACCCAAGGCTGATTAGCCACTATACGCAGGGAAGCATTAATTGAGTTTTAATCATTTCTTCTTCTGTACGCAAATTACCATAAGTATAGGGTACGTGGTAGAAGACACGCGTACGAGATTATATTACGTGGGACACATGGCGTCTGCGTAATACTCTGAATATGATCGTGCTGAGCAGTTGTATATATGTAGGCTACGTGGCATTGTCTGTGTACAGCTTCCAAAATACTTGCGTAAAGGAGACTGTGTTGAGCCAAGCAGTTAGCAGTATGTGGGACATGTGGCACTTGCGTAAAGCTCTAAAGGAGATCGTGTATGGCAGTTGCATGCGTAATATACGTAATGGTCTTATTTTGCTGCTTATTTCTTGGAGGACTTGAACCTATAATAGGCAGTAATTTTGACAGCAAAAGGGGGGAGAATCTGACAAAGGGAATCAAAAGAATTGTTATAATTCCTGAGTGTTCTCTTTTACTTCTTTTTCTCAAGAACAAAGTGAAGTAGAGCAGGAAAGCATTTGACTTGTGCCATCAGTGCCAACTTCGTCGATATCTTTCTACAGCCTCCGTTCTTCAGTTGTTCTTTTTCTTCAAGACAGCAAGCTTCTTCAACATCGTTGTGTGGTCCAAGGAACAAAGTGATCATTTGTGAATCAGACTTCCATAGCAATACATTCCCAGAATCAAATTTGTATTTTTTTTCTCGTTTTCTTTTCTTGAAGTTGTAAAGGCTTTTTGTTAAGTAAAACACAAGCTAGTTGGGACTTTGGCTTCTATTGCTTGAAAGAAGTCCCCTTCACTTTCAGATTATTGAGGTCCTTCTTTTATTGTGGGAAGCCGCTTGCTTTCCCTTGGATTCCTTTGTGTGGACCAAATTGGCGTTAGCCATCTGTTTGGACAGAGCGTACACCTTCAGTTGAGACCTCATCTGGTCCTCAACATAGATTATTGCAGGATATCTTCTAGATTGATCTTCAGTTTCTTCCTATGCATATTTGCATAGAATTTGCTCCAACCAGCGGGGAGCTTGGAGACGATCCCTCTAACAACAAATTTGTCGTTGAGGGTATCCCCTCATCTTCCAATTTTTGATGCAACTTCAGGAACTCTTTCACCTGAGGCAGCATCGTCTTCTCGTCTTCAAAGAGTCATTTGTGATATTTTCTATGATAAATATCTTGCTCTTGTTTTTGTCATCTTCTACAACTTTTCCAAAGACTCTCATATCTCTCTGGCAATGGTCTTCTTAGAGTATGATTCTGCCAGTGAGTCCTCCATAGCATTTAGGATTAGAAGCCTACAGAGGCTATTCTTCATTCTCCATTTGGTCTGATTTTTAGTAGCAGCAGTAATTTCAGCTGCAGACCCAGTTTCTGGAACATTGGTTCTTTCTCTGTTAGCACGTGGTCAACTTCTGCAAGTTGAAGATTAAGTGTCATCCTCACTTTTCCAAGATAGGGGTAAAATGGTAATTTTCCATTTTTGAATATTTTAGGAATTTTATTTCATGAATGTTAATATTTAATGATTTTAGGAGCCGGGTTCGAATTTCATCGCATTCCGACTTAATTCGGGACTCCGGAAAATTTTGACTTAAGTTGTGTTTAACACATTAATTAGCCATGGCCCACCAAACTTAACATTTAGGTCTAGGAGTTTGAACTAGTCCCCCATGAGTGTTCAGGCCTAATTGTGATTTTTATTTGGTCTAAACTAACCCCCAAAATTCTAATAGAAATTTAACTTCATATGGAAGCAAAGGAGGGGCAAACTTGTAATTAGCAGGGGGGTCAAACCCTTCCATATAGGGCCGGCCACCACCCTCCCTCTTTCTTCCATTCACTTCAAATTTTCTTCATCTCCTTCTTCTCCAAGTCTTCTTTTCAAGAGCAAGAATAGAAATCCTTAGGATTGATCTCCATTTAAGGTTTCTTTTTCAAATCTTTTTCCATCCAACTCTCCCTCTATCCCAAGTGGAGCTTCTACAAGTTTTTGGGAGCAAGAAGTGAAGAGTTGTTTCCTAAACAATTCATTGTGTCGGAGCCGTGTCGGAGGATTTTTCCATTGGGATCCATCTCCCGATAGATATAACCTATCCTCTAATCCATTCTTTTCATCATATAAATCAATTTGGACCATGTAGGATTAATCTCCAAGGTTGTGTTCCTATTCGTGTCAAGTTTGAGTCCATTCGGTGTGTCCTAGGAGGAGTTTTGGTTTGTGGTTGTGTCCTAGAGTTTCCCCCCAAATTTGGACACTCCTAGAAATTACGTTTTGCCTCTAAGTGGTTTAGGCACTTCTAACTTCATTTTGTATTAGTATTATGTGGAGTATTATCATATTTAGTGTGTGTGTGAGTGTAAAATATATATATATATATATAATATATTATATATATATATATATTATATATATAATCTATATATAGACACCCACCACACACACACACACACATATATATATATATATATATATAGATATATATATATATATATATATATATATATATATATATATAGACACACACACCCACACACACACACACACCACACACACACACACACACCTATAATATATATATATATATATATATATCTATATATATTTATATATATATATTATTAATAATATATATATATATATATGAGAGTGTGTCTATATATATGTGTGTGTCTCTATATATATTAGTGTGTGTATTTATATATAGATAGGGGAATGAGAGATTGTATGTGTGTGTGTTTTATATATTAGAGAGATTTAGAGAAGAAGAATAGAGAGAATTAGAGAGGGAGAATAGAGAGAGAAAGAGTGTGAGAAGAGAGGGAGAAAGGAAGAGCCATAGCAGCAGCTAGGGGGGAATTGGGGCTGCTGCCCCCCCCCCCCCCCCAAACAACAACAGCA
>JANAVB010043812.1:20000-27500 GCA_029216955.1 Iris pallida | reverse complement strand
AGAAATACTATATAAACGAAGAAAAGGGGAACTGACGTCGGGAGATAGCCCAAACGCCTACAAAAGAGAACCCAGCCAACAAAACAAAGTCCAAGGAGGACCCAAAGGCCAGCAAAGAAAAGGGCAAGAAAACAAAGGCCGAGCCGGGCCACAAAATGAGAAACAACACAGGTAGAGTGCCACCACTAACTAATGCACCTGAAAGTCGAAGTCTAGAGCAGAGCGTATCGGTGGCGGAAGCTCCGAAGGGTGGGAGAAGATCAAACCCTCCTTCGACGAAACGGCAAAGGAGACCAGAGCTTTTGCCACCCCATTAGCCCGGGGAGACACCGACCGCAAAACCGGTGTAGGAGAGAGACAAGCCTGAATCTTCCGAACTTTGTAAGTAAGCTTCCACGGGGTGGTCTTTTTAGCCGAAATGATGTCGACAAGCCTTTGCGACGAAGTTTCAATCTCACTAATCCTCCAGTTCATAGTCTTGCACCAGTTGACCGCAAAGAGGAGAGCTTCCACCTCCGGGACGGAGATAACAAAGTCCTCCATAAAGAATAAGAAAGCTCCGGTGAAAGATCCATTGACCCCTCTAATCACCCCACCCCCCGCAGTCCACGAAGAATCACCACATCTAGCGTCGATGTTCAGCTTCAGGCCGACGGAGGGGGGCTGCCATGAGTCGATGGGCCGAAGATCGATGTGCCTCGAGATCGCCATAGAGCCCGCGAGACGCAGAGAGGTGCTGCGCTGGGGAGCAGCAGAAGCGCCCCCCTGGAAAGCAGAAGTCCTGCGCCCCTCACGGCGCTGGGTAGCAGCAGCCGTGGGCTCCCTGGCGTCAATACTGTGCAGCTGGACAGCAGCAGCGCCCAAATCCGTCCCCACACGCCGCTGGGCAGCAGCAGACGTGTGCTCCAGCGTCGATCCCCTGGTTCCGCACTGCTGAGAAGCAGCAGCCATGTCCGCCCAGTGCACCCTGCTGTGTTGGGAAACAACAGCAGCAGCCACTGTCTGAAGCTCCATGCTGCCAAGAGGAGCAGCACGCGGCCCTGACCAAATCTCCCCACGCTGCGCAGTGGCAGCACCCGCAACATCCAGCAGCGCCTCGCAGCGAAGTCCCCCCCGATCCTGCGAAATATCATCCATAAGTCCCCCCTGATCCTGCAAAATATCATCCATACTAACCTGTCGAAATTCGCAGTGGTGAGGAACAGCATCAGCGTCCGTAGGAAGCTGAGGAGCAGCAGTCCCCACCGTCTCCTGCCGCCGGAAAGCAGCAATCCCCGCCGTGTCCTGCCGCTGCTGGACAGCAGCCCTGTCCGCCTGGAGAGTGCCACGCCTGCGCCCCGCGCGGTGATGGGAAGCATCAGCCGCACGCTGCAGGGGAGCAGCAACCCTGCTCGACTCGGGATCAGCAGCCCCCTGGGCCTGACGCTGCTGTGAAGCAGCAGGCAGCCCCGCCTGGTTAGCCTCCGTGACCTGCTGCAGAGCAGCAGCTCCAGCCGCCTGAGGATCTGCAACAGCAGCAGATTGCTGCAGGGCATCATCCCCACCCGCCTGAGCAGCAGCAACCCGTCGATCCGTGCCGCGCTGGGGAGCAGCAGCGGCAGCGCTGTTCTGCTGATTCGTGCCGCGCTGGGGAGCAGCAGCGGCACCCGTCCTTAGCTCGACGCTGCGGTGGGGAGCAGCAGCAGCATCCGTGGGGCGATGGCAGGCCCCCCAAAGTGCTGAAGTGGAAACAAGCCCCTCCTGGCGCTGAACAGAAGTAGCGTCCAGCGTCCCTGTGTTGATGTTGAAGGCTGCGAGATGATATTTCACCGCCGCGGACACCCGACTGATGATCCCAATGAGATTTCTAGTCCCTTTGCCGAAGAGGATATCGTTCCTTTGTTTCCAAATTTCCCAAAGGCCATTCCCGAAAATGATGTTCCTGCAAATATCTAATGGAGACGACAATGAAATATTATGAAGCCATACCTGAGCCAGCTCGTCCACGTTAGTTGGAGACTCCGGGAGGGAGAGAATTTGAGCAAAGTGAGACCAGACGCCGACTGCCGTCTCACTCCGCACAAATAGATGTTCAATGGACTCCACCATCGGGTTGGCGCAACACGAACATCTCGAGGCCAAGTGGATTCCCATAGATAGCAGCCTCGTATCAACCGGAATAGCATTCCGGCTAAGTCTCCACAGAAATGCCCCAACCCTTGGTTGAATGAATTTGTTCCAGTAATATTTACTCCAAGAAACGGTGGGGTATCTAGTCCTGTATTGGTCCCAGAACGATTTGGTAGAGAAATCGCCATCTTCATTCAACATCCAACAAATTCTATCCTGCTCATCATTGAGCACCATCACTTCCAACATGTTTTTTGCCTTATCAGGAAGAAAATTCCTAATATCAGCTCTCTCCCCCGAAGCCAGGCGGATGCTAGTTGAGCGCACAACCTGTGAAATGTTAGGGATATAATCGAATGCACTAGGTTTTGGAAGGATCATACCACACCAATTGGTCCCGAAGATAGGAAAGTTGCCGCGGCCGGCCACCCAGGCGCAATGACAGAACACTCTCGGGTAAACATCCACAATCGACCGCCAAAGAGGCGAGGGGCAATTCGGCATAACATATGACGGATCGGATGGATCCCCGTATTTGCGCACCATGTAATGAGCCCAAACCGACTCGCCTTTGATAATGGACCAACATCGCTTGGCGTGAAGAGCGGTCATAACCTGATTGAGGGGCCGAATCCCCAAGCCCCCTTCATCCATAGGCCGACAAACATTGGACCAAGATATCCATCTCTTCCGGTGCCGCTCCTCGGAGTTCCAAAGGAAAGCCGCCATTCTTTTCTCTAGGTGCTTGATGAGCTTTTGCGGCGGTTTTATGACTGAAAGAGCATGGATAGGGAGCGCATTAAGAACACTTTTTAATAAAGTAATTTTACCTCCAAAAGACAACAGGCGCCCTCTCCAACCCGAAATCCGCTTGTCAAATTTATCCATCAACTCTAAAAAGTACTCCAGTTTCGCCCTTCCTTTAAACAAAGGAACCCCCAAGTAGTGAATAGGAAGATGGGTGAGCTTCAAACCGGAGCTGTTAGCTATGATATCTGCATGGGAAGACATGTGAGGTTTATCCGAAATAATAAGCGAAGATTTAGATAAATTGATAACCTGACCCGAAACTGATGCATAATCCCGAAGAGTCGAAAGGAAATAATCAATGTTACTCTTATCACCATTAAGGAAGATGAGACTATCGTCAGCATAAAAAAGATGAGACAAAGGTAAGCTGTTAATTCTACCTGTGCACCGTTTCAAAGTACCGTGGAGGCAGAGGTTGGATATTTTCCTGCTAAGCGCATCATGAACAATAATGAATAGAGCCGGCGAGATAGGGTCCCCTTGCCTTAAGCCTCTGAAGGATCGAAAGAATCCTCCCGTTTTGCGATTAAGAGATATAGAGTACCAACAGTTGGAGATGATCCTATAGATGAGGCTAGTCCACTTGTGGCTAAAACCAAATTTACGGAGCACACAAATGAGGAAGGACCAACTTACCCTGTCGTAAGCTTTGGACATATCAAGCTTGATGGCGACGTTGCCTCCCGAGACCTTGTTGTCAATGGTTTGAATGATTTCATAAGCTAAGCTGATGTTCTCGTGGATGCTTCTCCCTTTGACAAAACCGGACTGTTCCCTCGAGATGATAAGAGGGAGCACCAAGGCAAGCCGCCCGGCTAAAACTTTCGAGATGATCTTTTGCGAGAAATTGCTCAAGCTAATCGGCCTAAAATCCTGGCAAGAAGTAGGTTTATCAGTTTTAGGAATAAGGACTAAGTTAGCAGACGTGATACCTTGGGGAAGATGCATGCCGAGGAAAAAATCGGAGATAGCCAACATGATATCAGACTTGATAATACCCCAGCAACTGGTGTAGAAGAAACCCGTGAACCCATCCGGACCCGGCGCGCTTTGCGGGTTCATAGATTTGATAGCTAGTTCCACTTCCTCCTCCGTAGGCATGGCGCACAACTCCTCATTTTGTGAATCCGATATCAAGCTAGGAATACAATCAATAAAAGAGTCTGCAGAAGTAGTCTGAGCCGAACCAAAGAAATCCGTGAAATGAGATATAGCTCGATCGAGGATGACATGGTCCTCCACCGCCAAGCCGTCTTGATCAAACATATGGACTCTGTTAGTGGACGCTCGCTCTTTGATGATAGCATGAAAGAAAGAGGAGTTGCGGTCCCCTTCCTTAATCCAATTGACCCTAGCTTGGTCCATCAACATTTGTTCCTCCATATCCAACACCGATTTAAGTTTTTGACGCGAAGAGAAAAGGGCCGTCCCAATCGACTCACTCCAGTTGGCCTGTAACTCGGTCTCAAGCCCCTCCACCTCCTGTTGCAACTCTCTCTTTTGTTTCCGCAAGTCCCCGAAGACGTTCCAGTTCCAATCCCGCAGAGCATTCCTAAGCCTTTTCAATTTGTTGTGGAGTACTACAAGGGGCGGCCCCTGGAATGGAGCGTTCCAGCAAGACTCCACAAGATCCTTGAACGTAGGGTGGGTAGTCCACATTCGTTGGAAGCGGAACGGTGCCGGGGCTTTATCTAAATCTGAATGAGACAACAAGAGAGGAGAATGATCAGAAAATAAACGCGTTAGATGAGTTACCGTCATGGAAGCATTGTCGAGAAGAAAATTCGTGTCAAAAAGCACTCGATCCAGCCTCTCCCACGTGTTCGGATGATTGATAAGCCCGTTGCACCAAGTGTACATAGAGCCCTGGTATCCCGCATCCAAAAGCCCGTTCGTTGATATAAAATTGTTGAAGTCCTCAGAAGCTTTGTAGTCCATATGGCCCGGTCCTGACTTTTCCGCCGGAGATGTGATGGCATTAAAATCGCCCGCTAAGACCCACGGCAAGTCACAGGAATTGTAGACATCCGACAGATCCTGCCAAAGCTTCCGCCGCTCCCTCATCTGGCAGCTAGCATAGACTACCGAAAAAGCCAGGACATGGGCCGTCGCCACATCTTTAATGTAGCAGGTCAGAAACTGAGAATGAATCTTCTTGACATTGATGTCAATGGTATTGTTCCATAGAAGCCATATGAATTTGTTTCCTTCCCCACCGTGGAAACAGTTCGCCATGTGGAGCTCCGAAGCCAGCTTGGGAAGGTTGTCTCCATCAATCTTTGGTTCAAGAATAGCAATCAGATCGGGAGAATGTTTGCGGTTGAGAGACATGAGATAGTTCCTGGTTTGAGTGTTCCTAATACCCCTGACATTCCAGATGATGGCCTTAAACATTAAGAGAACTCTGAGCTTGGTTTTTGGCCTCTGAAGCCCGCCTAGTCTGTCTTGGTAGAGAAGAAGTATGTATCTGAGCTTTCTCGGCTTTCCCGGCCTTCTTCCCTTTAGTAGAATTAGTCATCTTACTAGCTGTAGGCTGATCTGCAGAATTCAGAATCTGCCCCTCCTTCGGATTCAGGTCTGATTGCCGCCCCTCCTTGTTTGATCCACTCTCATCAAACCCGACAATTGTGGCAGCGTTTCTGGACTTCTTCCCAGCGATTCCTTTCTCCGATGTGGCTTTGTTGTTCCCTCTCTTCTCCTTCGCTGCCGTAGATTCAACCGCTAACTGTTTCTTGCTCTTTGCTTTAAAAGCTTTGATCAATTCTATCTCCACATCCCGATCCTCGTTCGATTCCGGAGTGCGAGAGCCAAGGAGGCCATCCCTCATATTGGCCACCGTCTCATTGATGCTTCTAGAATTTTGTTCCTGGACAAAGGATGATTCAGACGACTCATCCGTCCCCGATTGCACTTCCGACTGCTCCTGAACATTGTCCGCTGCAGGATCTAGTTCCCCGTCATTTCCGTCCTGTTCCTGCACGTCAAGAGACACAGAATCAGACTTCAAATCACCCCCCAGAGTATCTGCCGCATCCACGTTCGCTTCTGACTCATCAGAGGAGCATGATATTGCTGCCTCCATGCGGAATGGTCTGAGACCACCGTCCCCTGCTGAATTAACTTCCCCGCCCCCCTTGGTGTGGCCAACCCTCTCCTGGGCGCTGTTAGAGCTGATAGGAGCCTCACTAACGGGCTCCTCCCCCTCCATGCTCGTTGCCTGTGTGGGGATCGAAGTAGCAGCCCCCGTGATAGTGCCTTCAGATTCGACTTCCCCGGAAGCCGCGTCATCGGAAGGTGTCTTGTCCTCGTTAGCATTGTCGCTATCCTCAATGAGAATGGCATCCCCTGTTTCTTCTGTCATAAGAGAATCAAATTTGTTAGAAATCTTTATGGACGCCAAACCTTTCGGCTTACCTTGGGTCTGGGTAGTAGTGGTGTTGCTTGTGTACCCCTGATTGGTATTGCTGCTCGATTCCTCCGGGGACTGTAAATAAGTATGTTGATTCGGCATGCCTAGGATAGATTCTGAAGGCCGCGTAACCGTCTTCAGAATAGGCGTAGCCTTGCCACGTATGTCATTAATCGGATCTTTGTTCTTAGGTCTACGTCGGAGCTCCGGATTTGCTTTGAAACATGCTTTAGTAATGTGCCCACGTAGCCGGCAATGTTTACAATACAAAACATTATTATCATAGATAACGGGCTGATTGTGAACCTTGTGTCCAATGGTGACATTCAGCGTGGTCGGTAGGTCTTTTGAAATATCTAGCTCCATACAAAATTTCACATAGTTGGCTTTCGTGAATTTTCTAGTTTCATCGGCTAAAGTCAAGAATTTACCAAAGGAGTTAGCAATCCTTTTAATAGCCGATGGAACAAAAAATTCCAGGGGTGGGTTAGGGAGCGTGACCCAAACTGAGGCAATGGAGGATTCTTCATTGCAGTTGAAATCCGACGACCATTTAAGAATCTTAACCGGATAGTTGTCGATTCTAATTAAGTTTTTCGTCCACACCTTTTTGTGATCGTCCACACTTGACAAATGAAGAACCATGTGTCTAGAATCCATCGGGGCCACCGTGTAACTCTCGGACAACCCCCAACGTGATACAAATTCTTGAACCCGAGAGATTTTCGGGCACCCCGACGTAAATTTGAAAATGATCGTGTGTTGAAATGGTGTTGCCAGAGACAAACCTTCCTGTGACGTAAAATGAATGTCAACAACTTGCCCATCCTCCCAGGTCGTATCAGTGTTAGTGTCCGTGGATTGAGCGAGGTGAACATCCTGGACAATATCCCACGTGTCCCTGATACGGTCCGGTCTCACAATATTAGCATATGAAGTTCTTGGCATGTTCTGTTCAACCCCCGTGAGGGCCTGTGTAGGCACAACAGAGTCCCCAGGCAGAGCATTAGGGTGTTTTCCTACGTGAGATTTCTCATGCAGAACGTTCTGCACCTGCTGAGTGTTGGTAGCATGCACAGTAGTGTTATTCTGTGGGTCCACATGATTAGTTAATAAGTGTTGACCCGGTCCAACAGAAGTAATCAAAGAAGGTTGACTGGAAGTAATACAGT
>JANAVB010043811.1:22500-34719 GCA_029216955.1 Iris pallida | reverse complement strand
CTGGGGTACTGCCCTTCCATTTTCGAGTCCATGAACCCGGATAGCTTCCCCCTCCTACTAAGACAGAGGTCTGCCCAGTCCGACAGACTTATCATGCCTAGTTTTGCATGGTCAAAAAAAGTTCGGCAGCCAGATATAAGTTGCAGTAGCACCAATCCAAAGCTGTACACATCAACCTTTGCTGAGAGAAAGCCTGAGATTTTTGCCAGGGTTGGAAGTTAGAAGCTATGGCCTCGTTCGGTACACTGTACACTGCAATGTAATCGTAATCATTTTGCGATTACAATTACATTACAACTACAATGAACCAAACGGGGTCTAAGTCTTAATGAATGATAACGGTTCAAATTGCGTAAATTAAAAAGAGCAGCTGCCTTGGCAATGCTCAAGGGCTCGACATATGAGGAAAAGATGCATGGATGACATTTACACATCAAAATTCCTTTTAATAAAAACAGTTAATAGTCGGTCATAAAGAACCTAGAAAGTGACAAAGACTGAATAGTGATGGGCGAAGTGATAACCGCTTCCATGGATGGATATCATTGACAGGCCAAGTTTAATTTGTCGGTGAGGCATGGCTGGAAGAGTGCTACCAAAATTTGTAAGTTACCTGAACATATAATAAGGTGGCGAAAAGAAGGATGAGATCGTAGATTTTAAGATGTTCCTAGTGTTTGGCTTGATTGAGTGTCACACACGGAAGTACTGGGTAAGGTGCAGGAGTCACTGGCATAAAATCGGATTTTAGAAATTGGCTAGTAATTCGTTTAGCTGCTGTTCCTTGGGTAGAAAATTGCAAATTGATGGAAATCAGTAGAATATCACAAACAGAAACAGTTAGGTATGTTCCATACACAGTGCTAGAAATAATATCTATGTAAATGATAACAGTTTCTATAAAAATTATCACTCAAACACTGAAAGCAAATGTAACTATCATAACAACAATTATGAACAGTGCTGTCAAAAACATGCCATCACAATTAAGCAAAGATAGCATACCTGTTGCAACATATTCTGGAGCAGCATATCCGGAGGTACCCATGACTCGTGTATATACAGGGGGACCAGATCTCGCCAAGGCAAAACCCGAAAGTTTTGCATTGAATTCCTACACTTGTAAACAACAAGAGAAGGTATTAGGTATATACGGGAACTGCCAAGAAGAAATCTCTAAAGGTTTACCAGCTCTTTGTTCAACATACCGAGTCGAGAAGTATATTTGAACAATGCAGATCTCGATGTATAACTTGCCTTTCAGCACCATGCAAAAATGAGATTCCCTTAGCAACGCCAATAGCTATTTTCATTCTTGTGGCCCAACAAAGAGACGGGCCTTCTAAGAATGAGCAAAAGTGAAAAGTTACAGAACATATAATACTCACATAAGCACATAAGGGGAAAAAAAAAAACTTTAGTGTAGAGATTGCTTCTAGGATCATTTAGTTTAAAGGCTGTTGTTCTTTCTTTCCATATGATATTTAAACAATAGTTTGCAGTATCGGATCCGATATGGCCAATACCGATACGGTTTGGCATGTCCCGATCCGATATCGATACTGACCGATAGCAACATTGGGGGCATCTTTTTCAGGTCAATTCGACAAAGAAAATTGAACGAAAAAGACCAATCAACAAGGGTGTAACATAGTAAGGTTGTAAAAGAAGAGAACTTTTATATCGTAGGTAACCAATTGGCAAGGGTCGACTACTATTTCCTTCAATACCAAAATTACTAAGACACAACACAAGAAATACTTAAAATTATGTCTAAATGTATAAAATATTTTTTTTCTAAAATTTTAGTAATTTATTGATAATTATTTGCTTTCTGATAAAAAAAAATCGATACTCTGATCTGAAACTGCCGATATCGCCGATCATAATACTCATAGGAAGGGTCCGATATTGATTATGATACAAATACTGCAAACGTTGATTTAAACTTGAAATAATAGCAAAATATCATAAATTCTAATAATTCATCAACGATGAGATACTTCTAGCTCCAAGACAAGATATTAGAGATGTATCTCAATCCCGTATGAATTCCTATTTTTTAAAAGAAAATTTCCTCTAGTCAAAAACTAATAACAAGAACAACAAAGCAGATTCGGGACTATTTATGAGACCATTCAAATTAGATTTGTTCGAAATTTTAGTTATTTTAGGATTCTACTAGATAAACATTTAATTGATAGTTAGCTGAAGCTTATTTTGGGCTTATCCCAAAATATGGTTATGCTTGTAATCATTTTATTTGGCTTTATCACATAGTTTCGTGGCTATATATATAGGCATGAAGAGTTGAAAAAACATGAAGAGTTGATTGAAGAATAATTCAGAAATTTACTTTTGAGTTTGTATGGTACAATGTCAGAACCCTAGAGTGGATCTATCTTGTCTTGTTTTTTATCGCACATCATTCAAAATACAGGTAATATCCATTCATTACAAGTCCATTGTTATCTTTTATATTTTTGTTATAATTATTTGTGATAAATTAATAGTAATTGATTGTTCACAAATTTACTAAAGCTTTCACATCCCATTTGTCGTAAAATTCTAGATTTAATATTATAAATTAGGTAATCCTATTTCCTTTGGGTCTTGTCCCACATCAAATTGGTATCTGTAAACCCCCCAAAAAATTTACTATTTTATTGTTTGTTATTACAAATTATTTTTATCTAGGTTAAATTGAGTATGTGTTAACTCATACGTATTTATTTTGTATATGCTTAGTGTTCATTTTTAAAACTTCTAAAATTTCTAATATTTATTTTTATACGTAAATAATTATATACAATTCTCATAAAATATATTTTTCGTATATACAAATTTTATTATTGTGATATATTAGCATTTGTTTTCATTTTATTAGAATTATTTTTTATTTTATTTAGTATTATATGTTATAAATAAGGTTTGTAAAAAGAAAAAAAAAACAAATATATTGGAATTCTTAAATCTTTTTTTCTTTCCTTTTCCTTATTCCTAGCTTAAGCCAGCGCACCTATGCCGACAACCCTTCCTCCATCTTTAGTAAATTAGAATCCTCTTCAAATCTTCCTCCATCAAAGCCCTTTAATTCCCATTAATCCCTTCCTAATAGAGCCATTCAATGCCTAGCCAAATATTGTAGTAATTCCCAATGTGGGAATTTATTCCCTATTGTAACGCATCTTATTTCGAAAAACTTCCACACTCCAAATTCCAACACGCCCCTGAGCCTCGCCACACTTCGACGACCCACCTCGGGCAACCACGACAGCCGCTGCCGCCAAGGCAGCCGCCTGGACAGCCCCGCACCTGGCCAAACTCGATCCCGCGCGGCCTCACTGCACCGGCAGAACCGAACCCGACCCCCCTTCTTCGAGGTCAGTTTTCTCCCTTTTCTCTCGTTCGTTTTTCGATTCGATTCTTTGTATGCATCCCTTACATAATCATCTACCAATCCTTTCAAGTAGAAATTTTGTTTTCTGTTTTGAATCGAGTGAAAATCGATTCCAAGTTGCAAAAATGCTGTGTTAAAAATCAATCACAAAACCAGTCCAAACCACAGTATTTGAAGCCATTTTTCTTCCAAAATATTATGTATTTAAAAATTCTATTTGAACAGACATGCAGCCTATATATCCAAGATTATTTTGCTTCAAACAATTTTAATTCATTCGATTTTAATCTCCATTTAATTCTGTTTGAACATGACAAAAAACATGTTTTCAAAATTCACCGATATGAGATTGGTTCCGTCAAACCGGACCGCCTCGACACGTGTTGTTTGCATCGAAAGGTGCGTAAATAGACTGTGGACGTGTCGGATTCGACGGAACTCAAATCGGTCGCATGTATACGACCAATTTGACCCGTATCCGTCGAAAAACCACCGTATCGGTCTTTCCGAAATTTGCTAATTAGTTTGTACACACTTGTCATGTCGCAACAAAATTTGTGTCGTTGGAATCGCAGCATCGCACTGGTCCTGCGACCCAAGTTTCGTCAGTTCTAAGAACGTTGACCGGAACTGCCGTTTTGCGGGCCCCGCGGTCCTGCTTAACGGACGATTTTGATTTCAGCTCATCGGAATCCAATTTTGGACATACCATTGAGTTCGTATCGTCGTTCTGGTCTTATGGACATAAAATTTGCTGAATTTAGAGAACTTTAATTCTGGCACATTTTTTGGTGCGAAGTAGGCCCAACGGCGGATCCCGTTTTGACCCGAAACTGCTATTTTTGTCCCTTGTGTCCAAATTGGACTTATGGATAGGCTATTTTAGCTTTCTCATTCATTCGAACGCTGGTGATGTTTATTTCAGCATCCGGAGATGTTCGTTGGGATTCCATCTTTTCTGCAACGATTGACTTGCCGAGTTCACTACCTGGATATTTTCTTGCCACTACTCAGGATCCAGGCAAGTATACCTTGCTATTTTACTATTATTTATTATTCCTTTTCAGCATGTTACAATTATGTTTTGATATTATTCATACTCCTGTTTAGATAAAATTATACGACCAAGCTATACTTGGGTGCAAATGAGTATATTAGTCATTTACGTGTCTAGTCTTTATTTTATGCATATCGACTTAGTATTAGAGGAATATCTTATGTATATCTCCTTTGGCCATGACACTAACACTACACGATTGAGACATCATGTTAGGGGGCACGGACTGCGTATTTGACTGACCATCGATACGTAAGAGACGTGTGACGAATAGATACCGTGACTGCTATGATTAGGATATTAGAGACTCAAGCAGTTACAAACTGGACAAGCTGTGGACATGACTTGGTCGGTGTGGGATTATGGGAGAGGACAGTCGCTAGCGCGTATGGGATAGACAAATTGGTACACCATAGTCTTCGAATAGAACTATGAAAACTGATGAGTTGCAGATGCCCTCTGAAGATCATTGATCGTTATGGACGGATACAGATGACTGGATGACAGTGTATGTACACCACTAGCTTTGAGTTACGTGGATTATTCGAGATAGCCTAAATTCCACCCATGTGTGTGAAAGTTGTCTCTAAATTGCACATTTAGGAGGTTAGAAATACCTTTGCATATCTATAATTCTATTCCAGTATTATAGCATGTATATTATGTATCTTGCTATATCCTGCTGAGGATCTGGTTTTTCTTCTAGGTATAGACGAGCGGGAT
Source organism: Iris pallida (assembly GCA_029216955.1). Lineage (NCBI taxonomy): Eukaryota > Viridiplantae > Streptophyta > Magnoliopsida > Asparagales > Iridaceae > Iris > Iris pallida. Next base: position 29,539 of record JANAVB010043811.1, on the reverse strand, counting down.
TATCCTCAGGTGTACGGATCTGGATTTGAGTCATCCCATCCAGACGAGGAGGTTGCATCTTCCGAGTTTCCATGATTATCTTTTAGTTGTTTATCATTTTAGTTTGACTATCGTACTTGGACTTATTTCATTTTATTCCATGAGACTGGACTACTTCTATGATTTCCATTTATTATAGTCATTTGGTAGTAGATTTGTTTCCACCCGACTATCTACTTTCCTGGAGTATTTCTAAACTTTATCATTGCTGCTTGCCTATTAGTTCATTATCGTTACTGTTGGATGAGATTAGATGTATATTGTGACCTTGGTTTCTTCATGAGCTGGAGTTCATTTACAGCTTAAGTATGATTCGTGGATTCCATATATTGGAGTAGCCTACGTATGCATGCTCGCTGGCATAGTCACGTGTTGGTCCTACGTATAATTGGGATTGGGGCGTGACAGTATCACAACCTAGATTAGGAACATTTTTTATATAAATAGGTAAAGACCAAAGGGAGAAATCAAAATTTTAAAATAAAATTAAAATATGTATCGTGAAGATTTGGTTTTGTGATATATTCGATATTCAGCTTGATGGACTTTGTGCTAGGATTAGAAGCTATGTTTGCAACCGTGGTATTAGGGAATAGACTAATATTGAAAATACAAAGAACCCTAAGGATATAGTTGAGCATTCCCCTAACTTATCTACACAAATAGAGTTCACACTAGAGCCGGCCATATCCATAGTGTCAATTAGTTGAACCTAGTGAATCTATCAGGCCATATCCATAGACACAAATAAGGTATGTGGTTGAAAGTAGGTCTAAGTTTAAACTAAAAATAAAATTTGACCTTTTATATATCACCGTTAGTAGAACTAACTTGATCATTTGATTAATCCAATGAATCTAAAAAGCCTATTAGGCCTTCCAAGTATTTTAAACTTATCCCAATTATCAGGTATGTGAAGAATTTCTAATATATGTTTATTATGAAATATTGTAATAGTTTGCATGATATAATGACTGATTGTGGGAATGATCATTTTGTGGACAAAAACATTTTGTTGAACTTGCCCTACGCTATACCCACTTCTTTTGGATGCACTAAGACAAGCATTGTCGATGTGGATGCTTGATGCTACATCCCCAGTAGACATCATGTTTCCTCCACGATTGTTAGTAGTTGTGGGATTCTCTCGTCTTTTTAGAAGGCTTTGTGTTGACTAAATTGTCGAAGCAGAGGCCTCCGTCATGACCGATTTGGAGGGCATCAAAATGAGCATAATTCTCGGACTTGACATTTACATAATTCATCAGAAGGTGAACTTTTCAAAGTCGATAAGAATGATGTGGAACCATTCTTGGTCCATTCAAATTAGATTCGTTATGATTTTTAGTTATTTCAGGATTCTTTTAGATATTAAAATGATAGTTGTTTATATTTTGTTTTGGGCTTATCTCAAAATACGGTTATGCCGTTATGTATGTAATTTTTATTTGGGTTTATCATGTACTTTAGCTTTATCCTGTTGTATAAAGACATGGAATCAGTTGGAAAAAAATACATGGAGAGTTGATGGAAAACTGAATTGAGAAATATATTTTGGAGTTTGTATGGTGCGATACATAACCCTAGAGTGGATCCATCTTGCCTTCTTTTTTACAGTATGTCATTTCAAAATCCGGTAATATCCATTCATTACAAGTCCATTGTTATAATTATTTGTGGTAGGTACAATCATTTGTGATAAATTAATAATAGTTGATTGTATTAAAACCTATGCGTCCAATTTGTCCTAAATCCCTTAATTGTGACTTAGGTAATCCTCTCTCCTTTAGGTATTGCCCCTGCGTCAAAAGCTTTTACCCCAAAATGTTTGGCGTCAACTTGTCAAAAACTAGCTACAGGTGCAAATCTTGTTATTTACTATATATCCAAACTAGGCCTAAATGATGTATCCATGTCAAGTAAAAAAAATTGTCCAGTTAAAATCATCATCTAACACTTTCAAATATGTTCATATAAATTTCTCTTAAAACTTTATAGAGCTACAGGTATAGGCATCATGGCAGATAATTTACTTTGCTGCAAGATAATTACCTAAGCAGCTAATTTACTCCCCACTTGACAATAATATAAAGGTTTGGCATTTGAGAATTATTCTGTAAGAGATGTTTCACAATTCAATTAGACTGAATTTTTTTAAGAACTATAATGAAAAAAAATTGAAAATCCATTTAAAAATAAGTGTATATAGCAACTCATTAATAATGGATGATCTACTCTGTGACAATTTATCTAGAAAAATATCCAAATACTGTTGTGATTGATAAAAATCAGCATCTTATAGATAATTAATTTTCTCTTACTTCTGAAGAGATGGTTGTCCAAGCTGCATCTTGACACATATTCATAAACCAAAAGCCGGTGGTTATCAGCCTCTGAACAAAAACCAATGAGTTTCACTATGTTTGGATGGTTAAGCCGGCCAAGAAAATTTACCGCCATCTGCAGTAATTTAAGTAACAAGTATCTCGCTAAGCAGCGGAAGATTAAATAGCCAATGTAATAAAATGAAATGGGAAGAACCTACCAGCCATTCACTGTGGCCTCGAAACGTCCCTGGCTTAAGATTCTTGACAGCAACCACCAGGCCCGATCCAGGCTTCGATGCGGTAAGAGTTTGCTCATCAATCCAACCTTTATAGACACGGGCACATGCTCCTTCTCCCACAAGTCTATTGTGATCAAAGTTTCCAGTGACACCTTTCAAATCCTTCAATGTGAACAACTTCAAATTCGGCAACGATGAATGCACTTCAGTGGGAAGTGTGGGAAGACGGTCCCACGCAATTACTTCAGGATAAGAACATTCTGACAGAGAAGTGAACTCAGATTTTAAAACCAAGAATATGGCTATCATTTGGTTATAGGAGACTTGTATAATTAATTTTCTAACTAAATCTCAATAATGGATCCAACAACTAATTAAATTTATCGATCATAGGTGGCCTTGTCTAGTTCCCAACACATTATAATTAGGGCTGCAAACTGGTCGAGCCACTGACAAACAGTGTGTGATCAGCTCAAATAACAATTCTGTCCGAGTTTGTTCTCTAGTGTATCAGTATCAGAGTACCAAGCTCCATTACCACTTTGTTAGGATAAATTAGAAACTATCCCAAGACAGGAAGGGTCGTGACACACGACGAAAGCATGACTACGGCATGAAGAATAGACTGCTAATGCAGTGATATAATATCAAACACAAAGAAGTAAATAATATCAAGGACAGAGAACACCAGGATGAACTGGAAAAAGCCACACTGGGGAAGAATATCGGGAGAGCGAGATTGCTATTAGATTACAAGAATTTGTACATAAAGAGGAAAATGGTTCGATAGCCTAAGAGCATCATTAGTAAGGCCCATCCCATTTTCTAGATTCTAAATTTAGAATGTAGAAGCTCATTTTGTAGAATAGTAAGTCTCATTCCTAGTCCCAATTTCTACAATTTCGGTCCCATCCATCCATAGGTGCTAAGGGTTGGACCTCCCAATTTCTATATTCTAGATTGTAGGAACTCGTTTTGTAGAATAGTAAGTCCCAATTTGGAGTCCAACTTTCTAGATTCTAGACTTTATATTATTTTTTTCATACGTCAATTTTTTACCACACAATCTTTGGGACCGGAGCTCACTTTATCATTTCCTACTATTCTCATAGAAATCCAACCCATTCTACATTAACCTTTTTTTGAAATTTTGGACCCCAAATTGCATTTGAGAGTCCCAACTACTAATGATGCTCTAAGGACTTCATTTGAGAATGGGAGGCTAATCACTAACTGTAATAGACTTTTATAGGACCCACAAAAACCCCAGAAACCCAATCTCCACTTCTTCTCCCTATTACAAATGCTAATCCTAACCAACTAAAAATCGTAGCCAGAATCAAGTTAGATTTGACAATAAGCTATGATTTGGCATCAAAATCCAAACACCTAGGTGTATACCTTCTTTTTTAATCTCATGTGCTAATAACCCAACTTGGAATAGAGATTTGTCACAGAGAAACAGAATCATAATCCAGATGAGATAAACTCTACTGGAAACCCAAATCAGAAAAATCGTTGGCAATTTCACTTGGAAACCCAAATCAGAGAAATCGTTGGCAATTTCACTTGGAAACCCAAATCGGCAACAACCCATTTTCTTTTGTACATTTTTTTGACAATTTTGTACGCAAGATGATCAGATTAATTTATAAGCCCCTAAACTAGTTAGGAAGAGTTTTAGACGAAATTCCCAGACTCAAACTAATTTTCGGGTACACAAATACAAAACAAACCATAGTTTGCAGTATAGGCCAATACCGATTCGATTCAGTTGATATCGATATAGTATGGCATGTCCCGATCCGAAACCGACCGATAGATAGCGACATTGGGTATCTCTTTACCAGTCAATTTGGCAAAGAAAATTGAAGAGAAAAAAGTAATCAACAAATATGTAAAAGCACATTAAGGTTGTAAACGCATATAACTTAGAAACTTATCTATCAGAAAAAATAACTATTATTTCATTCAATTTCAAAACTACTATGAAACAACACAGAAAATACTTAAAATTATGCCTAAATGCCTAAATAATTTCTCTAAATTTATTCATAGTTATTTGTTTTTCGATACCAAAAAATTATGATACTCTGATTTAAAACCGCCGATACTACCGATACCAATACTCCTTGGATTCTCCTTGATACTGCGAACCTTCGGTCTCCTTGAACAGATCTCTTTCCTCCAACCATCTTAAAGTGCAAGGACACGAGCGAGCACAGAGTCCTTGTAGATCTTGGTGGACTCTTTCCTTGAATCTCCTCAGTGAGCACACACCAAAGAACAATCCCCTTAGCCTCCATAGTTTGACTAAGAAACCCTAACTTAGACCCTAAGCTAGCCAGCAACCAATCCCGGTCGTCCATATCCGATCCAACGGGCAGAATTTCTGTTGGAATCCCACTGCTTGGAATCCAACTGCACAAAATTACCCAACGGCGGCATTCTGACAGCATTCTGACAGTACACTGTCAGTTTACTGCCAATATACTGTGTTCATAAATTTTTTGCACAAAATATACATTTTGTTTTTGTAATTGATGTTACCTTGTTCCTGGTTCTCAGTCCAATTCTCCACAGCATACAAATATTCTTCAGCTTCGCCTGTTGTCCAGGATGAGTATGTATATAACAGAAGTAAGTTAGCAAACACAACAAGAAATTAAGAAAGAAAGAAAGTAGTAATATATAATAATAATAAAAAGTTAGGTTAGGCTTCACCGTGGAAGATTTTGTTTCAAAAATATTACTAATTAAATTTATTGATCTATACTACTATATAATGAGAAATAGGTTAGGTTTCACCGTGAAAGTTTTTATTCAAAAGAATATTCTTATGCACGTTTACTAATTAAATTTGTTCATCTATACTATTGTACAATGAGAAAAGTTTTTTGTTCATTAAATTTAATATGAATATTTATGTCATTGCGTATGAAATAAAAAAAATAAGAAAACTGTTGTTTGTTTTTTCAAGTATTATAAAATACGTGCAAGACATGTAAATAATAATAATTCTACTATATAATGCTAAAAGTAGGCTTCACCGTGAAAGTTTTCTTTCCAAAAATATCCTTTACTATATTTACTAATTAAAAAGAATAATTAAAATTAATGAAAGGTATCTAGGTAAATACAAGAGTTATCCTTTGATATTACTTATTACAACCGTTCTTAAATGTATTGAGTATCTAAAAATGAGGCATTGAAAAATGGACTTTCTTTAGCATAATTCATTCACTGAAAAATGAACAAATTTTGATTACGAGTGTCTTCTAATCTTTCTAATAATAAATACGTGCAACACGCGTGCGCATATCTATACTACTATATAATGAGAAAACTTGAGCTTCATCGTGAAACTTTTTTTTTTTCCAAATATACCGTTATATATGTTTATTAGTTAAAACTATTCATTGAAGTTGATAAGTATAGCTAGGTAATTATAGGAGGTGTCATGTAGTCTTCCTAAGGCCATCTCCAATGGGGGTTTCTACCTTCCATATTTCTATGGAAGATATTCATTCTAGAAAAAATTCCTTCCAATGGTGGTTTCTATCCTCATTTCTATCCTAGGTGGCAATGAAGGATGAAAAATTTATGAGAGGCTCATAGAAATTCTCTCCTGACAATTATTATTGGGTCCCATATTATTGGGTCCCACACCATTAAATTCATCTTTTATTTTGTGACACTTAGGATAAAAATGGAGAACCATCGGAGAGTATTTTTGTTTGTACAATTTATATGTATAAACTCTTACAACTAGGATAGAAATCTTCTCAAAAGTACAATGACAAGTAGGATAGAAACTCAATTTTAGAAATCATCATTGGACATGGCCTAAATATTCTTACATGATATATTAATATAATAATAAATTTAGAATAATTAAGATAGTCATCTTTTAGTCTTTCTAAAGAGTCTTAATATAAAATAATTATAATATTTTTTTAATAATGATTTATAAAATACAAGCAACGCATGTGCATACATACTAGTACTAGTAATAAGGAGGAGGAAACTATTGTACTTGAAAAGGAAGGGGCACGGGAGGAGGAGGAGGAGGAGGAGACGGAGCTGGGACAGCGAGGCCGGCGAGGGGAGAGCAGCGGCCACGGGAACATCTGCTTCATCCGCCTCAGCTCCATAGCTCGGCAAAACAGGCAGGCAGGGGGCGGCGGAAGAATCAAAAGTGTGGGAAACTGGAGATTTTTTTTACATTTTCTTTGGTTGTGGTCTCAGAGATGTTGCACATATTTCCACACATTTCCATGGGTGATGGAAACATTCAGAACGACTCAATTATTAAAGGAAACAAAGCGGTTGACCAATCCAACTTTGTACTGCTTTTAGTGCCCATTGTTTATTCAGAAAATTGCAGTGAAAATCATATAAGTTAGTTTTTATTACATAAAGGACGTATAGTTG
>JANAVB010043811.1:0-17500 GCA_029216955.1 Iris pallida | reverse complement strand
TCAGCCTAGCTTTCTTCTTCCAGAAATTTGTCTCCACTTTGATCCTGAATTTAAGCATCGCCTTGGTGAGGCTGAGGGCTCTTCTAGCCGCTATCGAGCGATCCGTGACCACTAGGGCTTCGGCGCGGGTGACGTCGTCCTCGGCTACCCGAACGGCCTAAAAGATATCTCCGTAGGCGAGCTTGCTCCAAGCGGACAGGGCTTTCCTGGTTGCTTTAAGCTTGTTGCTAACTCGAACAAGGGGGTCGGGGGAGTCCTCACTATTCCATGCTTCCGCGACTATACCCAGGAATTGTGGGTGCCCGGTCCAGAGGTCGAGGAATTGGAAGTTCTTTTTGGATAAGGTGGTCTTGTTCTTGATCTCAACCAACAGGGGGTTGTGGTCTGATTCCGTGGAGTTGAGGTGGGACAGGCAGGTTGTGATCCCTATTCCGTGCCAGTGGGCGTTCGTGAGTACCCTGTCGAATCTAGAGTATTGACGATGGTCGCCATCCTGCATATTGCACCAGGTGAATGCATTGCCCGAGAACTGGAGAAAGGTTAGGTGGGCATTGAAGATGAAATTGTTGAAGTCAAGCATAGCCGGGGCGGGAGGTGGACGGCCTTCAGATTTCTTTGCACTACAAGTGATCGCATTAAAGTCCCCAATGCATAGCCAAGGGGAGTTGGTGTTGAGGTGATGGATGTCAAGGAGGTCGTTCCAGAGGTGTTTCCTCTCCGCAACATCGCAGCTGCCATGGACCGCTGAGAGGATGGCGCGCTCAGGCAGTCCAGGGTGGTCGAACCAACAGGAGAGGGCCTGCTGGGAGTCCTGGATGACTCCTAGTTTGACTTCCTTCGTGCAAAGGAGCCAGATATCGTGTCTGCCTGCAATGGCCATGGGAAGGCCCAGCTGCAGTTGGATGGATTTAAGTCTTTTGGGTGGGATTTTAGGTTCGATAATGATGAGGATGTCTATCTTGTGGATTTTTCGCAGATTGATAATTCTCCTGACCGTCGGTTTGTTCGCTAGACCGCGAACATTCTAAGATAGGATGTTAAGCATTAAGGATGTTGTGGGGGTTTTTTTTGTTTCGCTTGGCGGCGATCTGGTTAGGATGGTGACGATTTCAGTGGGTCCGCTTTTGGCATTGGCCTTGCTCGAGGTAGAGGGTCCTGCTTTTGTGGATGGAGGATGATCGTTACATGATTACTCCATTAGGGCCTGTTGCTGAGTGACCGATTCTCCGGCAGAGTCCAGGATAGGATTTTCTGGTGGGATGTTAATGGAGTCGCTGGTGCTCCCTGTAAGGAGGCTGGTTAGCTGGAGTGGAAGCCCGCGGCTTAGATCTGGAGACCTCTTCGAACCTGGTCTGGCCCTAGAATGGCCAGGGCCTCAACCACGGGTCTTCGGTGATGAATTGTTGATTGGTTACGGTTTTGTCGGTGAGTTGTTCTACTCCTTCCAGATTGGGGAAACTCTCGATGAGCATTCGGTCGGTAAGGGGAGAGGCTGTCTCCCCTTGGTCTTCCGCGTCCTCCGAATCAAGAGCATCGAACTGGTTGGATAGAGGGAGGGCTAGGGGGCTGAGAGGGATTAATGCTTTGCTTGGGGAGCCGCTCCTGTCGTACGAGTCATCACCGGAGCCAAATCGGGTGTGCAGATTTGGGCGAGGTAGGATGGGTGGCAAGGGAGTTCTCCCCTCTGCTGGCTCGCTGTTTTTTCGGGGAGGTTTCTTCTTTAGTTCTGGATGAAGTCGGTGGCAGTACTTTGGGAAATGACCTCTTAAGTGACAGTGGTTGCAGAACATGACGTGGTTGTCGTAGAGGATTTGTTGAGTGTGGGTTCGGTTGCCCAGCTCGATGTTGATAAAGTTTGGAGGTTCGGTGGTCAGGTCGAGTTCCACACAGATCTTGGCGTAGTGGGCCTTGGAGAGATTGCTGGTCTCAGGGGCTGAGGCCATATACGTGCCGAAGGAGTTAGCGATCCGACGGAAAGCCGCTGGGACAAAGCAAATGAGTGGTAGATTTGGTAGAGTGATCCAGGCGGCAACGATCGCTGAGTCTTCTTTTGTACTAAAGCTAGCTGACCACTTGATGATCTTCATCTGAAGGAAATCAATCCTGCACGTGCCTTTGGACCAGACAGTCTTGTGGTCTAAGTCGGAAGAGAGGTGAAGGAGAATGTGTTTGGGGTCGAGAGGAGCTATACGGTAATCCGCTGTGAGTTTCCAGCTGGCTATAGTCTCCTGCACCCTGGGGAGCTTGGGGCAACCGGATAAGAATTTGAGAATGAAGGTGTGGGGGAATGAGTTCGATAGAGAGGACACCTCCGTGTCGGTGAATGGAACCGAGGGCACCGGAGATTCCTGAGAGTACACGATGTCCGGAAGATTGATGTCGGGGACAAGTGGCGCCTTAGCTGTCGCCAGATCTGGACGCAGTTTATCTGCGAAGGTCGGCTTGGGGGGAACGACCAATGAAGGGGTCGAGGAAGTGCCAGTGGGAGGTGGAGGAAGGCCCGTCGAGGAGGTGGTCCGCTCGTGGCGGAGAGCGGTGCAATCTACGATCGCGGAGGAGGGCACCTCCAACGTACTGGACACAACAGGAGGGGGAGGAGAGTGGGCACCCTGGAAGGTCACAGCGGGGTCCCCTGGCTTAAGAATGTTGTGCTCCGGGGGATAGACCACCGTGACCAAGGGGACAAGAAGGGGATCAATGGGTGGGATGTCGGGGGTCTCAGATGGGGGAGCTGGGACAGAGGGGTCGGAAAGGGCGAGGATGGGGTTGGCGAAGTACGGGGCGTGGAGCATAGTGGATGGGACGAGGGAAGGATTGGCGTAGATGGGATACTGAGCGAGGTACACAGGCTGGAGGAAAGGCCCACCAGAAGGAGGGGGAAAGAGGGTTGGGAGTACGCTGGAAGGGACCCTGGAGTGTAAAAACCATCGAGAGAGTCCAGGGTGGGCCCGCCTGGGAGATAGGAGTTAGAGGGGTGGGAATAAGCTGGCTGAGAGCCGTGCACGTAACCTGCAGAGATGGATACCTGCACGTAACGCTCAGTGGAGGGGAGAGCCCCGCCCGGGAGCTGATCAGCAATGGCGGGCGCGTAGGAATTACGCTCGGATAAATAAATGGTAGGGTGGGGCCCACAAGAGCGGACGTCCGCATGAAAAGCAGAGGAGATGGGGGTCCCACCAGCTGGCTGGGAAGCTGCCCCTAGCGCGTTGGGATCACGCGCGGATGAGTCAAAAGGAGGGGGGCCCACTAGAGGGGGCCGGCAGCGTAAAAGCCTGCATTGCTGTGAACTACGCTAGGAGCGTATAAGGTGGGAAAGGGGAGGGCCCCACTGAGGGAGTGTCCAGCAGCTGCCTGGTATAAGCCTGGCGCGTAAAGAGTGGGGTGGGAGCGGGCCGACCAAGGGAGTTGAGCCTGTTGGGTTGGGAATAACGCCAGGAGCGTAAAAAGTGGGAAAGGGAGGGGCCCCTCTGGAGGAATGATCAGCAGCCGCCTGGGAAAGCCTTGCGCGAAAGGAGTCGGGTGGGAGTGGGTCCCACCAAGGGGAGTTACTGGCGGTGGGCAAATACGCTCGCCAACAATAAATGAGGGGTGGCCCGCCACGTTATGATGGTCGACAGAACCGATCACGTGGTGCCTAAAGGAACGATCCCCCAAACCTGCACCGCAGGTGGGTGATCCTCCCGAGGAGAGACCTGCTCCGTTCGAATTTCGAACCGAGGCGGGAAAGGAAAATTGAGCGGAGGATGGCTGCGGATGAGGGTGGAAGCTGCGAGCGGGCTCGAGGGCCGGGGGTTCTGCCAAAGCGGACACAGGAAAGGCGCTCGCTGGCACTAGAGAGGGAGAGTAGAGAGCGCTGGATGGCGTGGGGCAGCGAGAGGCAGGAAGGGAGCCTGAGAGGGGGTTGAGCCGGGGACTGCGGGGGGCGGCTTGAAGAACTGACATCTGGGAGTTGGGAAGGGGACGGGGAGGATGGAGGGGATCAGCTGGAGGGTAGAGAGGGGGACGAGGGAAAGGTAGAGTTGACGGATCAACTCCACGCACTCGGACGGCCAAGGCTGGGCCATAGACTGGCTCAAAACGCCGGGGAATGAGCTGGAGAAGGGAAGCCCTAGGGGCTTCCCTGGGAGGGAGGGAGAGGGAGCACGGGAGGAAAGAGCTGAGCCATCTTTTTGGTTTATATATATATATATATATATATATATATATATATATATATATATATATATATATATATATATATCACTTATATATATATATATATCACTTATATATGTCACGCCCCAGAACCAGAATACTGGAGAGCGGGGGCAGACACAGCCAGCTACGTATATTGAAATAGAATATATCTCAACTATACGGTCACAGCTGTCTAGATATGAGGGTTTACTACAAGCCAGCAGTCTCTTAAGGTCAAGTCTATTGTCTCAATCTCCAGCAATTAACAGAGTTACAAGATGTTTAGAGCATCAAATATATATATATATATAAGGCGTCCCAAATATTACATATTGGATGATCATGAAGCTAGTCGTACAAATGATAGGACTAGCAAGAGTTCAGTCATACATGATCAACCCTAGGATTTGTTAATCATGTTTACAGCCCGTAGGCAGACAGTAAGTAAATGTGCATCGAGCTAACAGGTGCTCGTCGGCTAAACGTCTCAAAAGAATAAATTTACATATAAGTGGGTGAAACAAAAAGGGAAAATCCACTCTTGGCCCGGGTTCCGTCTAGTTGTCACCATTGGGCTGGAAGCTTGGTAGATCCTCGGGAGCCGCTCCGAAATCTGGCCATACAAAACCAGCTGGGTCAAACCCCAGAAAGAGCAAGTGCCACAAAGGAGGCCACAAATAAGAACAAAAGCCAGCATATCAAAACATAAAGAATAAAAGGAAAGTACAAGTAAAATAAAAGTACACAGAGCGATAAACGACTAGGGACGTGGAACCATTCCGGGAGCCAGGTTACAATCCTCAAACCAAACAAGGACCGGGATTGTACCCCTTCGCCTGAATAGCTCACTGTCTCTACCCATTTATCGTTAGAGATAAGTAAAACAATCATGATCAAGGGTTCCAGGTACAGGGGCTAGACAAGACTCTAGACAGGGCTGGACACCATTCATTTACAATCGGCCAAGCAAGTACTACGGCTTACTACTTTAACTAACTAGGGTTATCACAAGCCTAATTACTAACAAGATGCAAGTGAGAAACTCCCAGTCCCAAGCCCTGCAGACCATCCAGTTATCCTTCCGCGGGTTGAGAGTTATAGGTGGGTACATCGCCCGGGAGACAAATGTACCCTTAGGTGACTTAGAGGGTGCAACACATGACAGTGTGCTGGAAATGTGCTCTACTTGTCGGCAAGCTACAAGTCCATTAATGCCTCTAGATAACGAGACTGCCTGTGACCGGGAATTCTCCATGTTCTAATTTGGCCTACTCATTACCTAATCCAATTTTAGTGTGAGTCCCTGGCCGTGGTACCCAGGGAGTCACCCCTTAGACATGATGCAAGACAAGACAAGTGATTTGCACAGAGCAACAGGTAGTACACCCACGGTGTCAAGACAAGTCAAGTCGAGTCAAGAGTGCGCCGCCACGGGCCACTATCAAGTGAAGCCAAGTCATACCAAGTCAAGTCAAGTTAAGTTATCAAGTCATGCCAAGTCGGGAGTGCGCCGCTACGGGCCATGATCAAGTCAAGTCAAGGGAACTTCATGCCCAGGTCTGGTTGGTTCGTATGCAGATACAGTGTGAAAATACAAGTGCAAGCTACAAATATCCAGTTACAAGTACAGGTTGAAGATTAACAGGTTACAAGTTACTAATATTAAGGATTACTAGATTGCAAGATGAACTACAGGTTACAGGTGATAGTTATAAAAGATAAGCTAAAATCTGCAATTCATAAGGAACCAGCCAGAAATAAGCCAAGACCATTAATAAAGAAATCAACTCCAAGTTGTGTCCAAAGTGTATCAAGTCGGGCCAGGTAGTGTTGTGAGTTACAAAATATCAGAAGCTCCAATTCATAATAAAACGAGAGGGCTATTGAAGGTCAAACGGGCACCAGAGGTCCTGTACGCAGGCCAGCATACGCAGGGGCTATACGCAGGCCATACGCAAGGGAGCAGTACGCAAGCCATACGCAAGGGAGCAGTACGCAAGCCATACGCAAGGGAGCAGTACGCAAGCCATACGCAATGCACAGTACGCAGGCCAGCATACGCAGGGGCTATACGCAGGCCATACGCAAGGGAGCAGTACGCAAGCCAGCATACGCAATGCACAGTACGCAGGCCAGCATACGCAGGGGCTATACGCAGGCCATACGCAAGGGAGCAGTACGCAAGCCAGCATACGCAATGCACAGTACGCAGGCCAGCATACGCAGGGGCTATACGCAGGCCATACGCAAGGGAGCAGTACGCAAGCCATACGCAATGCACAGTACGCAGGCCAGCATACGCAGGGGCTATACGCAGGCCATACGCAAGGGAGCAGTACGCAAGCCAGCATACGCAATGCACAGTACGCAGGCCAGCATACGCAGGGGCTATGTTGCACGAAAACCAAAACAGCGGGCCCCACGCGCGTGGGCGTGCATGTAGGGGCTCAAAGGCTCATGATGGGAACAAGGAAGAGGAGGCCACGTGCTGGCTGCGTAGAGGGGCACTACGCAGGGGAGGCTACGCAGAGTGCAATACGCAGGGTGCAATACGCAGAAGACCCTAAGCAAGGGCTCTACGCAAGCAACACTACGCAGGAGCTCTACGCAAGGGCCGTACGCGGGAGCCGCGTGGCCAACAGGAGGGAAAGGCTGTGTTCTTCTCCTACCTCTGTCCGAGAGGAAGAACACCCACCCCAAAAACTTGCAAAAATCCATAACTCTTTCAATTGAAAACGAAATCAGGTTTTGCAAAGACCAAAGTTGTGTAAAACTTGATTCTCCTCAACATGGAAACCTCAAAGACGCCAAAAATCAAAGTTTATGAAATAAATTCAAGGAAAACTGAGATTCATGAAAGTTTAGATCTAAGGAGATCCATGCTTCAAATCCAGAAACTCCAAGTTCTAATGTTGTTCATGGTGAACTAATCTATCTAATGGACAAATAAAAGGGGTTCTCATGTGGTGGCCAAAAGCACTTGCCTATGGGTTGAGGAGTTGTGTGGAAGAAGTTAGAAGAAGAAGATGGAGAAGTAAATGAAAATAAAGAGGAGAGAGAAAAGTTAGGTGGGATATAATGAGGGTGGTTGTGGTGTTCTTGAGGGTGTAGAGTAGGTTAAGGGGTTCCAATACAAAATAACCAAACCAAACCAATTAAAACCGAGCCGAACCAAAACCCGAAATACGAGAAAACCCAAAATTCTGCAAGTCGAGAAAATTAAAATTACAAGCCAAAATCCAATCTACGAGTATAAATACGAAATACGGGAAATGAGGGTGACAACTCTACCCACCTTCAAAGAATTCCGTCCTCGGAATTTAATCAAGGAGCTAGAGATTGCCACAACAAGCTATACTAAGCACAGACAAGCTACACTAAGCAGTTCAATCATACAACCATACAATGCAAGCAAGGAAGGGAAAGCGTAAGGCATAAGAAAGACATTATACCTCACGAGTCAAACAGGTAGGGATATCGCGATCGGATGTCGTCCTCACGCTCCCACGTTGACTCACCTAGAGAGTGATGACCCCAAGCAACACGGACTAAGTTAATAGTCTTGTTCTTGAGCGTCTTTTCTCTCCGGTCCAATATAGACACGGGCCTCTCCTCATACGAAAGGTTGGTACCAACAACCAATTCCGAATGATCTAGGATATGGCTCGGGTCCGGAATGTACCGTCTTAATTGGGATACATGGAATACATCATGTACCTCACTTAGTGACGGCGGAAGAGCGAGACGATAGGACACATCGCCTACTCGCTCCAGAATATCAAACGGCCCTATATACCTAGGACTAAGCTTTCCCCGTATGCCAAAACGAATGACGCCGCGGGTAGGCGAGATCCTAAGGAATACATGGTCGCCGACGGCAAATTCTAAGGGATGCCGATGAGCATCGGCCCAATGGCGCTGGCGGTCCTGAGCAACTCGGATGTGATCTCTGACCTTCCTGACCACTTCAACCGTCTGAGAAATCAGTTCTGGACCGAGCATTTGCCTCTCTCCGATATCGTCCCATGCTAACGGGGATCTGCATTTCCTGCCATACAGAGCCTCGAAGGGTGCCATCTGGATACTGGCCTGGAAACTATTGTTGTACGAGAATTTCACCAGGTGCAGGTGATCCTCCCACGAACCTCCGAAGTCAAGGGTACACGACCGCAACATATCTTCGAGAGTTTGTATAGTACGCTCTGACTGCCCATCTGTCTGCGGATGATACGCTGAGCTGAACTTGAGACGAGTCCCCAAACTTTGATGAAGACTGCGCCAGAAGTGTGATGTGAATCTCGTATCCCTGTCTGATACTATGCTGACTGGCACTCCGTGAAGTCGGACGATCTGCCTGAGATACATCTCTGCTAGCTGTGCCGTCGACTGTCCAACTCTAAAGGGAAGAAAGTGTGCCACCTTGGTAAGCCTGTCCACAATGACCCAAATAGCATCTCTGCCTGCCGGAGATCTGGGTAACCCAGTCACGAAATCCATGGTTATGTGTTCCCATTTCCATTCTGGGATCGGTAAAGGTTGAAGAAGTCCAGCTGGCCTCTGATGTTCAGCCTTGACTTGTTGGCAAACCAAACATCGGGAGACATACCGGGCTATCTCCTTCTTCATACCATTCCACCAAAAGTGCTGACGAATATCTCTGTACATCTTCGTGCCGCCTGGGTGAATGGAATACTGCGAACTGTGATCCTCTGCCATGACTTCCTGTCTGATATCTCCGCTGGGTACACAAAGACGCGTGCCGTGTCGAAGTGTACCATCCTCATGAATACATAACTCTGGCCTTCTCCCTGCCTCGCACTCTGCTCTGAGCCGCTGAATCTTGGAATCTGTTAACTCTCCGGATCCTCTCAACTATGGTGGACTGTATCTGTAGGCTGGCCATCAAGGCCACATTGGAAGGGAGAATCACTTCAATTCCCATCTTCTGAAGATCTGCCAATAGCTCTGGTTGCGCCGTTAGAAGGTAGACTCCGGCTCTCCGGCTCAACGCATCTGCTACAACATTGGCTTTCCCTGGATGATACTGCAAGTCCACATCATAGTCCACCAGTAGCTCGAGCCATCTTCTCTGCCGCATATTATCCTTCTGGGTGAAAATATACTTCAGGCTCTTATGATCACTAAATATCTCCACTCTGTCTCCGTACAAGTAGTGCCTCCACAACTTAAGTGCAAACACTACTGCTGCTAGCTCCAAGTCGTGGATCGGGTAATTCTTCTCATGATCACGGAGTTGACGTGACGCATAAGCAATTACCTTCCCATGCTGCATCAAAACACATCCCAATCCTCTGCCTGAAGCGTCGCAATAAACTGTGAATTCTTCGGTCCCATCTGGAAGGGTGAGAATGGGAGCCGTTATCAAACCTCGGTTCAACTTCTCAAATGATTCCTGACATTCTGCTGTCCAAACGAACGGCACATCCTTGCGGGTCAACTGGGTCATCGGCGCTGAAATCCTTGCAAAATCAGAGACGAACCGCCGGTAGTAGCCGGCCAATCCAAGAAAGCTGCGAACTTCTGCCACTGAACTGGGTACTGGCCATGACTCGATAGCCACAATCTTTTGGGGATCCACTTCCACTCCTCCTCTGGTAATGATGTGACCCCAAGTATGAAATGCGATCGAGCCAGAACTCGCATTTACTGAACTTGGCGTACAACTGGTGCTCTCTGAGAATCTGAAGAACCACACGGAGATGCTGCTCATGCTCCGCCTCACTCTTGCTGTAGACCAGGATGTCATCAAGGAATACTATCACAAACTGATCCAAGTAAGGCATGAAAATACGGTTCATAAGGTCCATGAATACTGCCGGCGTATTGGTCGCTCCAAAGGGCATAACTAGAAACTCCCAATGCCCGTACCTAGATCTGAACGCCGTCTTCGGGATGTCCTGCTCTCTGACTCTGATCTGGTGATATCCTGACCGTAAGTCTATCTTCGAGAAAACTGAAGCCCCTTTGAGTTGATCAAACAAATCATCTATCCTTGGAAGAGGGTATCTGTTCTTGATTGTCACTGAGTTCAAGGTACGATAATCAACACATAGCCTGGACGTACCATCCTTCTTTTTCACAAGAAGCATCGGGGCTCCCCAAGGCGATCCACTTGCACGAATGAATCCCTTGGTCCTGAGTTCTTCAATCATCTTGTACAAAATTTCCAACTCTGAAGGCGCCATTCTGTAGACTCGCTCTGATACTGGTGCTGTCCCGGGAATCAAGTCAATGGTGAACTCGATCTCCCGCTCTGGTGGCATCCCTGGAAGTTCCTCTGGGAAGACATCTGGAAACTCTTCAACTATCCGGGGCAACTGCACTGCTGCTACTGCCATCCGCAATACTGAAGGAGATGGCTCTACTGTGCCTCTGGTAAATGAAAACTCTGGCTCTCCGGGAATACTAAAGACAACTCTGCCAACATGGCAGTCTATCCTAGCATAATGGTTCCTCAACCAATCCATGCCTAGGACTATATCATAGTCCGCCATAGGGAATTCTATGAATCTAGCGGGGAATTCTCTACCGCTAACTACGATCCGACACGAGGAGAACACTCGATCTACTCCCACAAGACCATTACCAGTAAGTATATTGAGCCTCACTGATAATGACTCGGGCTCCAACCCTATCCGTGTCGCGAATCGTGCAGACATGAATGAATGCGATGCACCAGAATCAAATAATACGGATGCTGGAAAGGTGTTGACGAGAATAGTACCTGCCACTACCTCACCTGGTGCAACTTCTTCTTCCATGGTCATCATCATAGCCTGACCTCTAGCTGCGGGTCCCCTCTGCTGGAAACCCCTCTGTCGGCTCTGTGCTGGAGCCTGGGTGAACTGCTGCTGGTTCTGCTGTTGAAAGGCCTGGGCCTGGGGCGCCAATGGCCTCGGGTACTGCTGTTGCTGCTGCTGCGGGACTGGAACTGGGGCTGGTCCCCTCACCGAAGAACTAGAAAGGTTGGATGAGGATGGACCTCCCCTATTCGGGCAGGCCCCTATCTTATGATCTGCTCTTCCACAAGCCAGGCACAATCCCTGTGCCCTACGACACTCTGCCATTACATGGCCCGGCTTCCCGCAATGAGAACATCCCACCGCGGAAGACTGCTTCTGCTTCTGCTGCTGCGGGTACGTCGGGGTCGAATGCTGAACCGACGTCACTGAGGCCGCCCGCCTCGGAGTTCCAATGGTTATACCCCTAGCTGCCAGGGGCTGGAGCTGAAGATTGGTGCATCTGGTTATGGGACCGCTTCCTACCTCTGGTCCTGTCCACAATTCTCCGGGAGGTATACTCATGCCTCCTTGCTGCTTTCAATACTGCATCGAACGTCTGGTGCTCGAACTGTTCCACAGCCAATAATATCTCCAAATGCAGTCCCTGCTGGAACCGCTAGCCCTATCGAACTCGGTTGCCACCAAGGTGGGGGCGAACCTACTCAGTCTAGAAAACTCGGTCGCATAGCCATCGACCGTCCTGCCTCCTTGCTTTAAGTTGGTGAATCTGGTCTGCAGGTCGTACCGTGCCACCGCATCGAAGTACTTTGTCTGAAACCTCTCTCTGAACGTCGCCCAAGTGACTGGTGTTGCTAACCCCATGGCCTGAGCTGCCCACCAATCGCGAGCCAAGTCTAACAACTGCAGGCGTACCACCGCCACCTTATCATTATCAGGTGTCCTAGCTGCTTCTAGAACCACCTCGGTATCCTGAAGCCAAGCATCCGCGGCAATCGCATCTTCACTGCCGTCAAAGAAGGGAGGGTTCAAGCGCTTGAAACTGTTGGCCGCCTGATTTCCTTGGGGACCTCCTCGGTTTAGTGCATCATGAACTTCCTGGTGCAAGGCGTCGCCTCGACGATCTTGGGATGCAAGCAGTTCTCTGATAAGCCCTACCAAAGGTCCCTCATCCTGTCTAGCTGGTTGAACGGGCGGAGCTGCCTGAACTGGAGGTTCCGGGCCTCCGGAAGGCATAACTCGAGAGGCTACTCCAGAGTGCTGAGCTTGATCTTCCTGGCGCTGGAGTGCTTGTCGAGCTTCCTCTGGCTGGTTGGCAGGTCCGGGAGTAATGCCGCTGAAGAAGATGACATAGGGAACAGTAAGGAAAGGACCAGGACAGATCAATGATACAAGCATGTGATCAGGTCAAGAATCTCAGGGATTTGAAGATACGAGCAGAGATCAAGGGCGAATACTGATTGAGACATCTATTCGGTAAACCCTCACATTTCTTGAATGCCAAGACCTGCATGGGCCACCACTTAAACCGTGTCACGCCCCAGAACCAGAATACTGGAGAGCGGGGGCAGACACAGCCAGCTACGTATATTGAAATAGAATATATCTCAACTATACGGTCACGGCTGTCTAGATATGAGGGTTTACTACAAGCCAGCAGTCTCTTAAGGTCAAGCCTATTGTCTCAATCTCCAGCAATTAACAGAGTTACAAGATGTTTAGAGCATCAAATATATATATATATAAGGCGTCCCAAATATTACATATTGGATGATCATGAAGCTAGTCGTACAAATGATAGGACTAGCAAGAGTTCAGTCATACATGATCAACCCTAGGATTTGTTAATCATGTTTACAGCCCGTAGGCAGACAGTAAGTAAATGTGCATCGAGCTAACAGGTGCTCGTCGGCTAAACGCCTCAAAAGAATAAATTTACATATAAGTGGGTGAAACAAAAAGGGAAAACCCACTCTTGGCCCGGGTTCCGTCTAGTTGTCACCATTGGGCTGGAAGCTTGGTAGATCCTCGGGAGCCGCTCCGAAATCTGGCCATACAAAACCAGCTGGGTCAAACCCCAGAAAGAGCAAGTGCCACAAAGGAGGCCACAAATAAGAACAAAAGCCAGCATATCAAAACATAAAGAATAAAAGGAAAGTACAAGTAAAATAAAAGTACACAGAGCGATAAACGACTAGGGACGTGGAACCATTCCGGGAGCCAGGTTACAATCCTCAAACCAAACAAGGACCGGGATTGTACCCCTTCGCCTGAATAGCTCACTGTCTCTACCCATTTATCGTTAGAGATAAGTAAAACAATCATGATCAAGGGTTCCAGGTACAGGGGCTAGACAAGACTCTAGACAGGGCTGGACACCATTCATTCACAATCGGCCAAGCAAGTACTACGGCTTACTACTTTAACTAACTAGGGTTATCACAAGCCTAATTACTAACAAGATGCAAGTGAGAAACTCCCAGTCCCAAGCCCTGCAGACCATCCAGTTATCCTTGCGGGTTGAGAGTTATAGGTGGGTACATCGCCCGGGAGACAAATGTACCCTTAGGTGACTTAGAGGGTGCAACACATGACAGTGTGCTGGAAATGTGCTCTACTCGTCGGCAAGCTACAAGTCCATTAATGCCTCCAGATAACGAGACTGCCTGTGACCGGGAATTCTCCATGTTCTAATTTGGCCTACTCATTACCTAATCCAATTTTAGTGTGAGTCCCTGGCCGTGGTACCCAGGGAGTCACCCTTAGACATGATGCAAGACAAGACAAGTGATTTGCACAGAGCAACAGGTAGTACACCCACGGTGTCAAGACAAGTCAAGTCGAGTCAAGAGTGCGCCGCCACGGGCCACTATCAAGTGAAGCCAAGTCATACCAAGTCAAGTCAAGTTAAGTTATCAAGTCATGCCAAGTCGGGAGTGCGCCGCTACGGGCCATGATCAAGTCAAGTCAAGGGAACTTCATGCCCAGGTCTGGTTGGTTCGTATGCAGATACAGTGTGAAAATACAAGTGCAAGCTACAAATATCCAGTTACAAGTACAGGTTGAAGATTAACAGGTTACAAGTTACTAATATTAAGGATTACTAGATTGCAAGATGAACTACAGGTTACAGGTGATAGTTATAAAAGATAAGCTAAAATCTGCAATTCATAAGGAACCAGCCAGAAATAAGCCAAGACCATTAATACGGAAATCAACTCCAAGTTGTGTCCAAAGTGTATCAAGTCGGGCCAGGTAGTGTTGTGAGTTACAAAATATCAGAAGCTCCAATTCATAATAAAACGAGAGGGCTATTGAAGGTCAAACGGGCACCAGAGGTCCTGTACGCAGGCCAGCATACGCAGGGGCTATACGCAGGCCATACGCAAGGGAGCAGTACGCAAGCATACGCAGAGCAGTAGTAGCCATAGCAAGGGGCAGTACGCAAGCCATACGCAATGCACAGTACGCAGGCCAGCATAGCAGGGGCTATACGCAGGCCATACGCAAGGGAGCAGTACGCAAGCCAGCATACGCAATGCACAGTACGCAGGCCAGCATACGCAGGGGCTATACGCAGGCCATACGCAAGGGAGCAGTACGCAAGCCAGCATACGCAATGCACAGTACGCAGGCCAGCATACGCAGGGGCTATACGCAGGCCATACGCAAGGGAGCAGTACGCAAGCCATACGCAATGCACAGTACGCAGGCCACATACGCAGGGGCTATACGCAGGCCATACGCAAGGGAGCAGTACGCAAGCCAGCATACGCAATGCACAGTACGCAGGCCAGCATACGCAGGGGCTATGTTGCACGAAAACCAAAACAGCGGGCCCCACGCGCGTGGCGTGCGTGTAGGGGCTCAAAGGCTCATGATGGGACAAGGGAGAGGAGGCCACGTGTGGCTGCGTAGAGGGGCACTACGCAGGGGAGGCTACGCAGAGTGCAATACGCAGGGTGCAATACGCAGAAGACCCTAAGCAAGGGCTCTACGCAAGCAAACACTACGCAGGAGCTCTACGCAAGGCCGTACGCGGGAGCCGCGTGGCCAACAGGAGGGAAAGGCTGTGTTCTCTCCTACCTCTGTCCGAGAGGAAGAACACCCACCCAAAAACTTGCAAAAATCCATAACTCTTTCAATTGAAAACGAAATCAGGTTTTGCAAAGACAAAGTTGTGTAAAACTTGATTCTCCTCAACATGGAAACCTCAAAGACGCCAAAAATCAAAGTTTATGAAATAAATTCGAGGAAAACTGAGATTCATGAAAGTTTAGATCTAAGGAGATCCATGCTTCAAATCCAGAAACTCCAAGTTCTAATGTGTTCATGGTGAACTAATCTATCTAATGGACAAATAAAAGGGGTTCTCATGTGGTGGCCAAAAGCACTTGCCTATGGGTTGAGGAGTTGTGTGGAAGAAGGAAGAAGAAGAAGATGGAGAAGTAAATGAAAATAAAGAGGAGAGAGAAAAGTTAGGTGGGATATAATGAGGGTGGTTGTGGTGTTCTTGAGGGTGTAGAGTAGGTTAAGGGGTTCCAATGCAAAATAACCAAACCAAACCAATTAAAACCGAGCCGAACCAAAACCCGAAATACAGAAAACCCAAAATTCTGCAAGTCGAGAAATTAAAAATACAAGCCAAAATCCAATCTACGAGTATAAATACGAAATACGGGAAATGAGGGTGACAATATATATAAGTGATATATATATATATATATATATATATATAATATATATATAAGTGATATATATATATTATATATATATATATTATATATATATCTATATATATATTATATATAATATCACTTATTAATATATATATATATTATATATATATAATATCACTTATATATATATATATATATATATATATATATTATATATTATATATATATATATATATATGATATTATTAATAAGTGATATTAATAATATATATATATATATATATATATATATATATATATATTATATAATTATCACTTATAATAAATCACTTATATATATATATATATAGATAATATATATAATATTGTCACGACCCGCACCCTAGAGTAAGGGCACGAGAAGTGGGTACGTCCAGCCTACGCCGCAAGTGTCGGCGGTAGAACGCTGTTCTAGGTCATGAACTATAACTAACATAATATGAATACTCTCCATAAGGAGGCCAACACAGAGGTATAACTCAATCACAATCTATAGATAGAAAATGGTACGATAAAATAGATAAGGAAATCCTCAACTGAGGTACAACAGAAACTAAATACAAGTCTCAACATCTCTACAACATACAACTCTGAAACAAGGACATAAGCTAAACATGAAAGGAAATAGTCTAAGCTATCTACTCTATACAAGGTATCATCCTGAGCAGCTGCCTGAACCTCGCCAGGGGTCCAGGTCGCGAGTGTCATCTAGGCAAGCTCCAAGTAAGGGGGTGCAGGGTTCCTCATCATCCTCTGTAAAATTTTCAACAGGTCCAGTCAGGACGGGAGCGAGCACAGTACATCTCATGCAGTTCATATCATGGCAGAAATATAAAGCAGCAATAGAATAAAATACATGAAACGCTGTAAGAAGATGTACATGAAACAGGAAAGATATTTGATAACTGGAAATATATACATGATAAGTAAGAACAGTAAGTGACTAGTGATTTAGAGTACGAGATGGCATGTAATTGGCTTAGGTTGAACATGATGTACATGAGTGAACATGTGGGACATCAGCCATTAAGGCTGATGCGTACATGATAAAATATGAAAAGTAACAGAGTGAACATGATGGGTAAATCACATGACCATTTATACTCACCCCTACCCACAATCAGTACACAAGGATCTATTCAAGTTACGTTACGTACATGATGTTTTGGTTACACAGGAAACACATGAGGAAACATGAGCGTACATGAAAGAACATGAGAGTACATGAACGTACATGTAAGAACATGAGAGAACATGAGTGTACATGAATAACGCCGAAGCGAGGAATACATGATGTACATGAAACACATGTCATAAAGTATCCGATGCTCCCGCTAAGGGGGATAACACCCAAGAAGAGATCTATAGTACTAATCTGTGATGATAACGTGACAGCATCAAGTAAAAGTAATCTAGAGCGAGAATATAAGGACAAGTATAAAACGATCAGAGAATGTATCTCCTCGTATCTGACTGTCTGAAGTAAATGTACTGTCCGAGATGAGGTACCTGATCCTAGTTAGAGCAACACAAGTCGATGTATACAGAGGGTGATATGAAATGTACAATGCATCTGCATGCTGTCTAGGTCAAACTAGGCTAAAGTCGACACTTGGTCAACTAGTCAACCACACTAGTCAAACTAGGTCAAGCCTAAGCCAAACAAGTCTAACAAGTCTCACTAGGCCTAACCAAACCTAGTCTATTAATCACACCAATCACAAGGCTATACAAGCCAACACAAGCCATCACATTCAATATTATTCATAAGAGAAAGGAAGCTAACATGTAGAGCTATGTGTGTGTGTGAACATGGAGGTGTACATGAAAAGAGAAATCAACACT
>JANAVB010043810.1:0-45091 GCA_029216955.1 Iris pallida | reverse complement strand
TATAACTGATATAAAAAATAATTTAATTTCTATAAATATTATAATATCTCTATGTTACTAATAATATTATTTTATGGTGGTGGAAACTCAACCACAACAGCCTCATGTTGTAACTACATCGTTAATACCACATTTGGCCTACCAATTCAGCCGTAAAATAATATAAATAATTAAAATATTAAATTTTAGAAAAATTGAGAAATTAGTTAAAATAATTTTTTTATTATCAAACCTTGCACAAAAAGTATTTAGTAAAGGTATATGAAGTATCAAGGCTTTTGGATACAAAGAACACATGATTTTCAAAGTTACGGTTTTACGACAAATGTCAAGAATTTTAGTAAATACTAAACAAACTCAAAACTCAGTAAAAAATATTTGCTTTGGTAAGATCTTGATGTCTAGTTTCTTATAAAAATTAATAGAAGATCTAATCTGATTGAAATAAGCAAAAATCTACTTGCAACAGCTCTAGTCTGTTCTGGACACTGTGTCGTAGAATTGACGCCCAGGACAAACCGTTTGGAACTGTGTGGGTGGCCAATTAGAGACACATAGATATTTATATTATTTTTGGTTTCAGAAATTGATGAGGTTAGTAATTACATGAAACCTTAGATGTAAACAGCGTACCTGCTAGAACGAATTCAGACTTGGATTCAGAACTTCGGTTGACATGTGAGATTATTTTGGTGTACTAGAAGGGATTGTAAATATATGGAGGGTTGATAAATTATAGAGGGTTGTGTTAGCTTTGCAATGAATATTCGTGGAGCGTCATAGGAGGTCGAAAAGGGGTCAAAACTGCTGGTACGCCACAAGGTGTTGTTGACGACTAAGGCTGAGAGAGAATTTCGGGATTGGACCTCTGGAGGGAGGTTTTGTGGGGTGTGGTGACAATAAGAGGAGATGGATATTAGGATTTTGTTGGTATATATTAGAAGAGTTGGGCTTTGGTTTGGACTAAATTGGTTATGATTTGACCCTCCAAAGGATTAATATGGTAATAGGTTTCTTTATTGGGTGGGTTTTTTGACCAAGTCAAAGATAGAAGATTCAATACACATGGGTTCAATTTATTCACTAAAAATCAATTAAATATATATCTAATCGATTTTGGCAACCTTAGATAGGCTCTAACAAGTGGGGCCGGCTAGATTAAGGTCTGAATAGATTTTCTAGTCATTTTGAACCCGAAAAGTAAACTAATTAGTTTACTTTTCGGGAACTCGATTGAATGCAACATCCTAGGCATGTGCGTCATAGTCTCAAAATGAGTGAAAACCATATATTGGGTCTAAAAGTTTGGATTGGGTTTGGGCCTCAAGTTGGAAATGAAAAAAATACATCAAAATTACAGTGAAGGATAAAATGATTTTGACCCAAAGTTGTGCAAGAAATATGTAGTGCAAGAGAATATGTTTGAGTAGGACATCATATAACAAAATGAAGATGGACTCGTCTAGAATACGAATATGGAACTTGTTTTGAGGAATTGGTCAATGTTGTGCTTCAAAAATCAAAGCTTCGACAAAGTGCTTATATAGCCATAATTAAAAATAAAATATATTTTAATATAGAAAAAATATATAAAATAAATAAAAAATCTTCAAAAATTAGGGTGCTTGCAATCTGTCCACCTTAAACTCGAAATTAAAAAAATGTCACTAATAATGAATCATGCTAACGTAACTAGGAATAGTTCAGAGGGTACAGTATGTCACTACGGTCTCTCCTAATAACTCGAGTAACAATCAATCCTAAATAATTTCTTATGCAATGTTCCATTCATAAAACTATAAATGGTTACCTATAGTTGCCCCTCCTGGTGCTGACGGTCATGCAATGATCATGTTGAAGGCTTGTCCTCCTTGACCATCAAGCCAAGCAATTTAATTACTAGTACCTTAACCACTATCCTCGATTCCTCTTCTATATATTGGTATGTCTAGTCTAACACAGTCCTATCCACTCTACACTCTATTCCATGATCAACACTATGGTATAACATATCATCCGTATCCTTTTAATAGAATTCTCCCTATTAAGGTTTTTGGGCCACTGTCCAGTGTAACTGTATTTCTTGACTTATGCATACAATCATTATTTCTATATTGTTAAAGAAACTTCCTCCGCCTTGATGCAACCGTAGAATTTCTATGAGATTCTGTATGTATCTTAAGTACATTTCTTATTGACTCATTTTATTCTGAACAAGTCTTTCGAATCCTTTTCACTAGTCTTCCATATAGGTGATCACACTCACTATTACAAAAATTGTTAACAATGACTTTATATATGACACTCATAAATAAATGTCACTAGTGATACTTTAATGTCAGCCCATTAAATAATCGTCATTAATAAC
The DNA here is from genome assembly GCA_029216955.1 of Iris pallida. Taxonomy (NCBI): domain Eukaryota; kingdom Viridiplantae; phylum Streptophyta; class Magnoliopsida; order Asparagales; family Iridaceae; genus Iris; species Iris pallida. Next base: position 42,723 of record JANAVB010043810.1, on the reverse strand, counting down.
TTAATCAATGACATTAAAAAAATAATGTCATAAAATGTGTACTAAGATGATGATTAATATGATAAGGGGCGTAAAAGTTTTTATGGATGTCATCTTTTGTGTATGAAAGAAAAGATGTGGAACTAACAATGACACACTAATATTAAGAGTCATCTTTAGTTTAAACAATGATAGAGACATGTTGTGTGTCATAAAATATTGATTAAAAATGGATACAATTTGATTGAATTCAGGTTGGACGACAAAAGTATATGCTAGGGGGTTGGTTGGAGAGCAGAAAATAATAGGAATAGAGTTACGAGTTGTTATTTAAAATATAAAATTAGAGTATAATTAGTTATTAAAATTTGTGTTAGAATATTTTGATTGTTTTTTTTCTTATGTTTATCTCTAACGACAAAAAAGTGAAAGTTCAAGTAAAAATAAAATATTAAAGTTATCATTTATTAATAAAAATTATATTATATATTAAAGAGGCAAAATTAGATAATTGATACATTTAAGTACAAGTTAGTTTAGTTTAACTAAATCTTTATCGATTTTTAGTTGGCCATAGTCCATTTGCATATCACTACACCAAAATAATGATTTTTAACATACTAGTTTTTTCAATTACTAACGGTTTTTTTACCGTTACTAATTATCAATAGTGAAAAACCTTTAGGAACGGATAAAACTTTTAGTATAAGAAGGAAAATATATATTTAATATTAGTAATACATATTTTTATTTAGTAACACTTAAAACTATTAGGAGAATTAATAAAATTAAAAGAAAACCAACATGTGCCTCTCATGTGAGAAGAAAAGTGTTATTTAGGTATACACTTTTGCAAATCATCCTCTCATAATCTGAGCCCTTCGTTCCCCTCTCCTCTCTCCCCTTCTTCTAATCGAAAGCGATGGATGAAGGCACCTTGGCCACCATAATTCAGGTATTCTTTCTCTCTCCCCCCCTTCTTCTCTCATAATTTTAGGGTAGAGTCCCAAACTCCAAACACCAGGCCAAGTTATTGCTAGTTATCCCTAAGCCTAGACCCACTTCGAACGTCAAGTCGTCGGTCATCCTTAGGCTACAGTGGCCACTGGTAATCCCTAGACCCCCTTCCTACGTCCAGCCCCCCTTCATACGTCAAGTCATAGAGGCCGAGAAACCCCCTATCCTCCTATACCTTCATCATCTATACCACCAACATCCCTAGTGACTCCTTTATTTGTCTATTCAATGCGCTGAAGCTGAACCTTAACTCGACATGAAGTCCGCTGATCCATTGGATAGTAGACCTCGACACGACACTCTCTCTATTTATGAAAATGTCCCTTAGGAGTAGAGGAAATTTCTCTTACTGTTGGGGTCTGCAAAAAAGCAAAACCTTTTTTTTGTAAAAGTACTCTTCCTTTGCAACATTATTTGTACATCAACAAATCTTTGTAGAGTTACAGTCTGTGTCTGTTTGGAGGGGGTGTCGACCGGTCAAGAAGGGTTGAAGGGGTTCCTAAGTTGGAAAGGCTACAGTGGGTTTAAAACACATAGGCGAACACCTAAGGTGGCAAGCCGAGGGGGGCCTATAAAGCACTTCTCCCTGTAGAATATTTCCAGTTTTTAAGGGAGAATCACTGGTATGGGGGAATGTGTAAGAAGAGGTAAGAGAGAATAGTTCCAACCTATTCATTTACACTTTTTGATGATCCCTTGAATAATTTGTAGATCCTCTGTTATTTTAACATTCATGAATTTTTGTCAGTTGAAGTTTGTTTGTAACTACACAGTGACAGTGTTGGTCCTTAACTCTGACTTGTAACTCATTTCCTGTTTTAGATCATTCTTGGCATAGCTCGGGGTTTACAACATGGACATTCAAGTAAGTTTCTTTAGTCTCTAGTTTAATATTTTTGATTGTCACTCGTGGTATTGGTGTGACTTTAAATTGATTAAGTTATGACTGAAGAAAATCAATATTTATGATGTTTACCAAGGACCCCTTGCAAATTATTATAGGTCTCAAATATTAGTAGAAAATGATGCTTTTGAATACAAATCCATGTGTATATCATGTAGATAAATGCATGCTTGTGCAATGAACTTCTTAAGTAACTTATGTGGAAAAAATATTCCTTCGAAGCTTAAGGTAACTTTGTGTATGATCGGTTACATGCTATGTTATCAGTACTTGGAGATGCCATGCTGTTATTGTGTCAGAAATTATTTGTATAATCTTAAGATAACTTTGTGTATCAATAAACTTCTCCAATATTTCTGACACAATTATTATACATACTTGCAAGTTTCCATCATAAAATTTACATGTTTTTCTTGCTTCATAACCTTGAAATCTTTCCAGATTTGTTGTAATCACTACAAGAAAAATACCCTGTTATAACGTCTGAAAAGAAAATATTACAACGGTTCAATATAAACGTTACAGAATTTCCGCAACACCACATAATATGACAGTTTTGAAAGAATTTTGCCCTATTATAACGATTTATAGCGCTAAGCGTTATACATTGTTCACACGCATATGACATTGTTACACGCAGACGTTATAAAAAGTATTAAACAAATTAGAATTCCGCTCGAACTATCCGCTCAAACCCGACCCCCAAATTAAAACCCTCAGTCCCTTCTTTTTTCTCTCTCTCTCCTCCACCATTTTCCTTCTCATCTCCTCCTCTCCTCTTTCCCTCTGCCTCCGCCCCCGCCGCGAACCCTTCCGACAACACCAGCCGACAGTCCTCCCGGACCACCCATAGGAACGGCCGCCCGTAGCCCCTAGCTTGTATGCCATCTCCTCGCGGCCCAGCACCGCCATGCTCCCCACTGAGACATACACCATCGAGCTCGACGGCTGGGTCGAGCCACCCCATCAGTCATCCTCGTCCCTCCATGGGTCCACGGAGGCTGTGACGGCAAAAACCCTAACCCTAATTTTTTGGGGTTTTAAGGAGGAGGAAAAAGAGAAGTGCCGCCGAGGAGTCGAGGCAAAGGCCAAGCCCTACGCCACCCCCTCTGTCGTCGCCTCCAGATCCAACGACGATGACGAGGACGAGACACTCGGAGCTGATGCCGACGCGACGGGATCGATGAAGCCTAAGGAGAAGAAGCCGAAGAAGTCGAAGGTCACCATCTCCGAGGCCACGGCCAAGATCGACGTGGACGATCTCGCGACCTTCCTCCTCGAAATTGCTGTGAGAATTTTGGATCTGGTGGAATTTTTTGAATCTTCTTCGAATTTTTACTTTTTCCCCCTCTTTCTGTTTGTTCTGGTTAGCGTTCTTATGAATCGCAACAGGATATTGAGCTGATGATGTTCGCGGACTACTTTAGAAGGGCATTCGCGGCAGTTGGGTTATCGCAGTTCCCGTGGACGAAGTTGTTTAAGGAATCTACTGTGTCGAAGATCATCGATGTGAGTTCAAAATATTTTTTCGATAGAATAATTCATAGTTTTGCGAGTAGAACTTATATTGTTTGATGGAATAAACTGCATGCGAGCTGTGACTGAAAACAAAGCTTGGCATGAACAAGTAGGTCTTAGGTTCCCAATCTGAAAGTAATTTCCTAAATATTATTTTCATAAGTTTAATCTAGTGTCTTGCCATGAGTGATTATATCAATTTTCATAACATTCTGGGGATTATTGCATACTATTTTCATAAAGTTGATTCAAAGTCCTGTATAGTCGATGATGTTGATCTTTTTGAGACTAAACGGTTGTAGTTAAAAATTTCCCTCACATGCCATTAAGGGATGAAGATGTTGATCTTCATAGCAGGAAGGAGGAAGAGAACTCTGAATTTTTTAGGGCAAACTATATTAGGTTGAAATTGAAAAAAAATAGATTATCTTGTTCAATCATTTATTGGAGCATCAATACCATCCAATGAAGTATCCTATGCCGCAAAAGGTTCCCTTAGTTCCCATACAAAATGGGATTCATTCTATGCCTGGTAATTTCATTCACCTCAAACATTCTGCTTGATGAGAAGGTTATTAAATATTAACTAGATTTCAAGTTCTGAAAGTAGCAAATTTAATAATTCTAAAAAATATGTGTAGTAAGTCATTATCTTGATACAATACTAGGATATAGCCACCAAAGACATATATATCTTTTGGGTCAAGTTCATAGATTCTGGCTTTTACTTTATTATATTACTATTTTGAATAGAAAGGCATATATGTTGCTGGACTAAAAGAAGAAAATTTTACTTTCCTTGAGCAAGTCCTAGATTAATTTATCGAGTTTGCGAAATGTAAGGCTTGAAAATGTAAGAGTGAATTAATTTTTTTACTTTTGTTAGTACTTCAAGTTTGAATTCAACAAGTACCGATTTCACATATAACCTTGAAATCATAATGCCATGAAATAAAGAAGTGGCATATTTTACACAGGAACATAGGGTTAAGTGTTTAAGTCAACAGATGCCAGAAAGATACATCTAAATACTTAACTAATGTTAGTGGACTCCAATTCTAGAGGGCCTTTGATTTGGAAAGAAGATACTTAAGTTCATTGGTCCACAGGTTGGTAACTGAAATTGTCTATTGACTAGTTTATGGAATGTGTGATGGATAATCTTGAGTCGTTTGTACAGGGTCAGTAAAAAATACTGCTATATACTTAAGTTCATTGCCCTTCAGTTTTTTCCTAATGTTGTATAGCTTGTATATACTTTACTGTTGTAGCTTATTTTTTGTATCAGGGATGACAAACAATTCTAGTAAAATACTTGTGGTTGGTAGGGGCTTAGTTATTGTTCTAAAATTAATTCATCAAATGCCACCACCTCTTCATTCACCCGAGTCATCGTTAGGACATGTTATGGATGACACATGGATGCAAGTGACATCCCGCAGAGCTTCTATATGTATCTTGCTCTTTTTGGCAAAAAATTTCTTTCATCTTTACCTTTCAGTCTTCTAATATGTGATAATATCATGAATTTTGTTAATGACCAGGAAAGTTCAGAGCACTTTTTGTGTCCAAATATCAGTGTGATGTAGATGTTTGAATTTGAGCTTCATGATGTTTGAATTTATTGCTAAGATATTGGTCCTTGCTACTTATATGAATGAAGAATAAGATGGATTGAATATTTACTAGCTTGATTAAAGGCCTCATTGCACTGATGTTATTGACATTGAGCGATGTTTGCTGGAAAGGTTCTCCACGTGGTTTTGGCATTCGTGTAAGTCAATCAACACAAGGGTGTGATTGCTGAGTCGATGATCCACTCACTAGCGATATTGTAATAATTTCCATTAATAGAGAGGAAGGAGGCGAGTTCTCCTTATGGCCATTGGCTTATGTTTAGTGTGCTCTACTCCTGATCAGTTTCTTTTAAAAGTTGAGATGCATAATAAACGTACTTAATAATGATATCTGATGCAGGAATCTGGGCAGGAATGTATACGGTTAGGTACTTTGATGGTAAAACATATGAATGGGTTGGTATAAACCGTCAACCAAATATCATTTGTAAGGTATGTTCTATTTCAACCTTTTCCATTCGGGGCCATCTTGTTGCTCTATAACTTGGTTGTTATCCAGTTTAGTGCATGATACTGCTTCTATAACCTAACCTCCTTTGTTAAGGGAGGTAACACTAGTTCAGAGTTTCTTTCTTTTTGGTTCTTTTTACTGGACACTGAACAAGGAAATGGGTAGAGGTGAAGTATGAACCCTCACAAATGGTTAGCAGGTTCGTACTGTATCAATTTTATTTTACCATTTAATTGATATCTTAGTTAAACGTCATCATTTAATAGATTTTTCGTGTTACATGTGCTTATATTTGATCTTTGTCTATAAAGTTGGGATAATTCTGGAGTTGAATATATTAAAAAACTTATCAAGGAGTTATTAGAGGTGAGTCTGCTTCTATTCTTGTAATGGAGTTTCCCATGGATTTTTTCCTACCGTTTTCTTCCTGCTTACTAGGTTGTGTTGGAAGAAAGTAACACTGGATTGCTTTTTTTTATGCCTGTCCTTTTCTGTTATTGATTTTCAATAGAGAGAAAGTTATATAGAACCGGCAAGACTTCATACAATGCCTCCTATAGAAGCTTGTCCATGTCACATATATATACTGCGTTTGTTAGGGGATTTCCTCTTGTCCCTTCGTGACTTAATCCTTTCTCTTACTGAGATTTTGATATATGCTATCTGTTTTTAAAATAGGCGATGATGATTCTTGCAGATTACTAATTTCCATTTAAGTTGTACTTATTTATTGGATTTTTGGCTTTTTTTTTCCTCCCTTCCGATGGTGTGGTGGCTTAGCTGCAGCCAGTTTAGTAAAATGTACGTGATTTGAAAATCCACATTCTGATGGAATCTCTATTTATTTCATTCTTTTTTTTTCAAAAATATCTATGAAAATGGGATAATGACAACAATGAGATTTCTCATTGAGTGAATCTCTACCATCCCGTGATGGCGAGACATGTTCCTGGAGACATTTGTCGATCTGAGCCTCTTATCAGTATTCTTTATTTTGGCTTGTGCTTTGGTGTATTTTGTAAGTGACGAGTTGTATCAAGATGTCAGTATTCTGAGCCTCTTATCAGTATTCTTTTTTTTGGCTTGTTCTTTGGTGTTTGTGTCGAGTTGTATCAAGGATAGGTAGGTACTTGTTGGTCTCATAAGGGAACTGATTATGTGTTGTTTGTCGGAAACTTTTTAGGTTTCTTTTTGTAGTATCATTTAATTTGAATGGTTCTCCTTTAACTGCTACCTTTTGATTAGAGACCTGTAGGAAGAAATAAAGGGTATCAGTGGGTATCATGAATACCTATTGTATCAAAAATTTCTTATTTCTTATTTATTACTGTATGCTTTCCATCTTTCCATCTTTTATACTGTTTGATATGAAAGATTTTTATCTTTCATACTGTCTGATTAGAGACCTGTAGGAAGAAATAAAGGCTAAAATTTCTTATTTGTTACTGTATGCATGTTTTCCATCTTTCATATTGTTTGATATCAAAGATTGTCCTTATGTTGAAAATATCATCATAATCTCTCTTTATTCATTTATTCATTCTTTATTTGTAGGTACGTACAGTGTTGACTTTTGAAGGGATATACAATGTTGGTTTTTGAAGAGATGTCACAATTTGGTGTTGGTGAATGATGTTTCAATGTTTTGAGTTCGGCTGCCATGAAAGGGAAAGATGTATATATTTTCGAATTTTGAAATGTAATGGTGATATGTTGGTGAAATAAAAGTTGGAAAAGAGTGATATATTTTGAAATATAATTGAGATGATATGATATTTGGATATTTTTAATGAAATGTTTCAAATGTTAGTTAAATTTCATATTTCTGTTGTCTCAGGAAATTAATATGCTTTTTATAATGCATTGAATTATGAGCATTGACAGGTGATATATGTGTGTGAATGACAAGAACAGAATGTTACAAAGTGTTATGTATAAGTTATTTTTATAACGTTTCATGAACGCTTTCTGAATAGTTTCAGAACCAGATCATTTTAGTATAAGCGTTATGTATATATAACCTATTAATGTCGTTTTCAAATTTAGTGTTATATATAATTGACTTAATTATATCATTTTAATAAAAAAATGTCATATAAGTGTAAGTCATATATAACGATTTTTTTAAACTTTTATAACACACGTGTTCATGACGGTTGCCTGCTTCAAAAAAACTGTCATAAATTGTCATATATGACGGTTTTTACCCGTCATAAAATGGTATTTTTCTTGTAGTGAATTCATTTGAATATATCTCCACCTTCATATGTAAGTTTTAATTAAGGTTTCATTTCTTCTATTAGTTGTTTGTGCTAACTCCTTTATTTTTTTTTCTAATGTAGTGACTTAAACAACCAAATAATACTGATTGCGGTTACTATGTAATGAAATATATAAAGGACATATTCCAACTTTCTACTACCATATTATAAAAAATGGTAAGTTACATGTTAAGATAATTCTACTATTGGAATATTGGTCGTATTGGTATAACATGACGTCGTTAATAAAAGTTGATTTTGTGTTTGTTTTTGTAGTTTGCTGAAAGAAAGGATTACTCCATCAAGGAAATTAATGAAACAAAAGGAGAGTTGGCTAAATTTATCATGGATACTGTTAGTGAAGATCATATGTAAAACAATAATGCGTTAAGAAATTTTTGGAAGTATTAGTATTTTATTTTTTGAAGTATGTGAGAATGAAGTAATATTATTTTATTTTAATGTTGACTTTGAATAATTATGAAATAAATTGTTTTTGGTTGGCGTAACATAATATTTTTTATTCTTTATTTTTCTTCTATGGGATATTGGTTTAAATAATACAAATTGTACAATACAGGTTCAAAATGGGTACTGTAAATAATAATAAATATTTAGTGACACATAAAAGTTATTCTTTATAAATAAAGATAACGCCTAGAAGTCATACTATGTAAATAAAGATAACATATATTATTGTACCCTCGATAAAATTGTCTATTGTAAATATAGATGACACATATAAGTCATGTTTTATACAAAATGATGATGTGTTTTGAGTCGTCATTGTTGTACCATCAATAAAAGTCCTCTTTTGTAAATACAGATAACGCATATAAGTTATTGTTTTTAAATAATGATGGCGCATATAAGTCAACTTTCATAGATAATAATGACATGTGTTGAGCTATCATTGTTTGTATATAATAAAAGTCATCTTATATAATTAACGATGGCACCTAAAAGTCATCTATTATATAAAAAGATGATATGTGTAAGCTGACATTGTTGTCCCATGATAAAAGTCATCTTTTGTAAATAAAGATGACTTATAGAAGTCATCTTTTATAAATAAAGATGATGCACACAAGTCATGTTTCATTGATAAAGATGGCATGCGTTGAGTTGTCATTGTTTTCTTATGATAAAGATGACGATAACATAGATAACGGCCAAACAAATGTCATCGATTACCATTTTGGCCGTCATTGTTAACCATTTTTGTAGTAGTGACTCTAACTAGGGAACCGTATCTAATTCTAAAATTTTGCCAGGTATTCTTCCAAGTTACTCCAATCATTTCGATTGGGAACACTATCTTATCTTCCTCAATAAACCATTTTAAATTGTGTTATCCGATTTACCCTATCTCTATCTAATCATAGGTAAAATTTTAGAATGGTTGCAGTCTATTTCTCCTAGAGTCTTTCATTAGATTAGGTCGCCTATATAAATTCTACGCTGTAAATCTAATCCATTCGGTCTATCAGTAGAGATGTCTATCCTACATCTATAACCTTAAACAATCAATCATACTTAAGATGTTCTAATAATTATCTTCTATTTTATGATAAAATACAATCCGAGGAGTGTCAAGCACGAGCATTCGTCCTTCTAAAATAGGGAAAGGCGAGAATTCAATTTAAGAAGTTGAAAAAAGATGATCGAATGTAATTTTTGAATTCCAAGGGTGATAGAAGAAACCAAAAGAATTTTCAAAGCACTTGTGGATTGAGATCCTAATATGTTATCCTATCGCAGGCCCGTTCGGTACAGTAACGTAACCAAAATGGCTAACTCGACCTGCGTGGGCCACCAAAAAAATACAACTTTTCAGTCCCAAAATACGTAGGACTAGTAATACATTTACATGCCAGCTACATATCGAGAGGACTCCAGCCCAGCTTAAGTACATATAAGTTGTTTTGTTGTTCTAAATCAACTATATTTGAATCCACAAAATATTGATAAAAATGACGAATCAAGTGCACTAAGGTTGATTAGACCGTAATATACCGATTCTAGAATAAATAAATATATTAGAATGGATCCCCAATAATACATGTTTCATGAACAAGCTAGAAGAAAGATGAAGCTTGTAAAAAGACTAGGTGGAAATAACAACATGAGTCAAATATAGGACAAAATATAAATAAGGATAATAACATCAAGTCAATATACCTTAAGTCTTCGTGAAGCAACCATCATCCATTAATGTATTATACATTGATAACTTCATCTAAAACATGGATAGATCACCAGGTCCTCGGGAGACTAGCAAGACATATAATATACAAGCCTACTATGATAGTAAATAACTTACGAGGAAAAACAGGAATAACAAGTACAAGAAAGAATAACACATAGAAGAACTCTATAGATGGTGACATGTCATGAGAATATAATATTAATCGTGGCTATAAGTAAACATGTGAAAATAACTGCAGTCCGGTGAGGCACTAACAGTCCTATAAGAGGTCCTTTACCGCAGCCTGGTGAGACACTAACAATAGAGTGGTATAGCCACGGCTAATAAAACACTCTCTTCTAAGGTACTAGGAAGTCAAGTCAAGTCCTAGTCAAGTCCAGGTCAATAATGTCAAGGGAACATGGCATAGGACTAGGCAGAGATAAATCATAAGAAGCATGAACACGAAATCATAACAAGGATAGGAAATAAAAACAAACTACGTACACACATAATGGAAAAATAACAGTGATAACTTGAAAGTAACAATAACATGAATCAGAGAAAGTATGTGATCAAGTAGGATATAAAAGTAACAACAATATAAGAAATGTATATAAATACTGTAATGTTCGACAATGTGTATGCCTGACCAACTTCGATGTCTTCGTTACTCTCTCCAAGTTCACCTATAATAATACACTATATTTAATACTTTCTAACAACTTACCATATATAGACTAGATTAATATCTATACCCAATAGTCGTCATGATGTCAATACAACACCATACAATATATATAATACCAACTTTCTTATAAAAATAATTTATAAATAATACAAAATAATAATTTAATTTCTAGAAAATACTTATAATTTTTTATATTACTAAAAATATTATTTTATTGGTGGAAACTAAATCATAATAACTTCATGTTGAAACTACATCGTTAATACCATATTTTGCCTACTAATTCAGTCCCGAAACAATAAATAATTAAAATATTAAATTCTAGAAAGATTAGAGAAATTAATTAAACAAAAAAATTTATTATCAAACCTTGCAAAACAATTATTTTAGTAAAGGTATATGAATTATCAAGACTTTTGGATACAAAGAACACATGACTTTCGGAGTTACGATTTTACGGCAAATGTCAAGAACTTTAAAAAAATACTAAACGAACTCAAAAATCAATAAAAGATATGCATTGGAAATATCTTTATGTCTATTTTCTTATAAAAATTATTAAGAAGACCTAATTTGATTAAAAATAGGCAAAAATCTACTCGCAACAGATTTGGTCGGTTCTGGACACCTAGTCATAGAATTGACGCCCAGACAAACCGTTTGGAACTGTGTGGGTGGCCAATTGGACATCAAAATAGACATAAGGATCTTTCTACCAGTTTTGGTTTCACAAAAGTATGAGGCCATGAAGTATAAGAAACTTAGTTGCAAAATTGTGTAACTGCTGGAACAAAGTTAGACTTGGATCCCGAACTTTAGTTGACGTGTAGGGCTATTCTGGGGTACTAGAAGGGATTTTGAATATATGGAAGATTGATAGGATTGTAGATGATCACGCTAGCTTAGCAACAAATATTCATGGAGCGTCACAGGAGGTCGAAAAGATGTCGAAACTGTCGGTATGCCACAAGGTGCTATCGGCGGCCGAGGCTGAGAGAAAATTTTGGGATTGAACTTTTGGGGGAGGTTTTGTGGGGTGTTTTCAGCAATAAGAGGAGAGAAGATGTTAGGGTTTTCTTGGTATATATATTAGGAAGAGTTGGGCTTTGGTTTAGACTAAATTGGTTAGAATTTGATCCTCCAAAGGATTAATATGGTAATAGATTTTCTTATTCGGTGGGTTGTTTGACCAAGTCAAAGATAGAAGATTTAATGCACGTGGCTACAATTTAATCACTAAAGATTAATTAAATTTATATCTAAACGATTTTGGTAACCTTAGATAGGCTCTAACAAGTGGGGTTGGCTAGATTAGGGTCCAAATAAATTTTCTAGTCTATTTGAACTTGAAAATTCAACTAATGAGTTTCACGTTCCAATAGCACATTGGAATTCAATTGAACGCCACACCCTAGGCATGTGCGTCGTAGGCTCAAAATGAGTCAAAACCATATTGGGTGGAAAAGTTTTGATCGGATTTGGACCTCAAATTGGAATTAGAAAAGTACATCAAAATTATGGCGAAGGATAAAATAACTATTTTGACCCCAAAGTTGTGCAAGAAATATGTAGTGCATGAAAACTTGTTTGAGTGGGACATCATATACCAAAATAAAGGTGGACTTGTCTAGACCACGAATATGGAACTTATTTCAAATAATTGGTCAATGTTGTACTTCAAAAATCAAAGCTACGACAAAGTTCCTATATGGCCATAATTAAAAATAAAATATGGTTTATTATATGAAAATCATATAAAATAAAAAAATTCTTCAAAAATCAGTGTACTTACACCTAGATTCAACAAAGTGTAAAACACGAAATAAAATAGAAAAAAATCTTGATCAACATCTGTAGTCTTTGTTTGATGAAGACGATGAGTTGTAGCAGTGTGGAAGTAGATGTTCTATTTTTGTACCTGTGACTGCGTATTATTTCCATATCGACCAAAGTTTACGTTAATTATCAAAGTAAGGTGTCACTATGACCAATGGGCCAACAATATCTCCTATTTTGATAATTAACAAACTTCGAGTTTATACCAAAAACCCGACCAAAATATGTCAAATTAGCGACAAAATTAGCGACGCCAGTGAAAAACATCGCTATGTTTTGTGTATTTAGCGACGTATGTAAATAACATCGCTGAACGTCACTATCAGCGACGTTTAGCGACTATTAGCGACCATAATTATAGTTTGGAAAGAACAAGTCGCTATGTAGTCGCAAAACGTCGCTGATGTATTTTATTCAACGACGTTTGGCGACATTTAATCATGTCCGTCGCTATCCTATTACTGAACAGCGACGTCTAGCGACGTCTCACTTAGACGTCGCTAAAAACTTTTATTTAGGGTTCTGGGAACCCGATCAATTTTATTTTATTTTCCAAATTTTTATTCTCCCGCCGAGCGCTCTCGTTTCTCTCCCCTCCCCCTCTCGTCCCCGGCGATCGCTCCCCCCGACAAGCTCCTCCCCTCCGACGGCCTCCCCCTGATGACCCCTCCCTCCGGCCCCTTTCCCCTCCCCCTCTCGTCTCCGGCGAGCGCTCTCATTTCTCTCTTCCTTCCCCTCTCGTCTCCGGCGACCGCTCCCCCCGACGAGCTCCTTCCCTCCGGCGAGGCCTCCCCCCGACGACCCCTCCCTTCGGCCCCTTCTCCCTCGTCCCCTGCCCCAGTGACCCCCCTCGCCCCCTGGTGACCTCGTCGTCGCTCATCCACCGTCGATCCCCTCGTCCCCTGCTCCGCTCCGACGACCCCTATCCGACCCCGTCCAGGTATACCTAACCCTAACCCTATCTCCCACTGACACGACACAGACACATTGACACACTCACTGACACGACACCGACACACTCACTGACACGACACTGACACACTGACACATGACACACAGACACTATGTATACTCATTGAAGAAAACTCTTATACATATGTATACATGTATACATGAAACTCTTATACATATGTATACAATATATACATATGTATACTCATTGATGGTTCCTTTATATACATATATACGTATGTATACAATCTCAGAAAAAAAAACTCTTATATAACTATAGTTATATCTATCAATCTACATATATACATATGTATACAATCTCAGAAAAAACTGAACTAAACACACATAGGTATACTCATTGAAGAAAACTGAGATTTCATAATGGAACTTGGATTTTGATACATGAAACGAGATGATGGTTCCTTTAGTTAGCTTGCTTATGTTACAATTATATTCTCTGTGAATATCCATTTTACTAGATGGTACCTATGACCCGAGCAGCGGCACGTCGTTTGAGGGAAACACAGATTGCTGAGGTGGCTCCTCTTACTGTTAAGGAGGAAGTGGCACCGGTAGCTAGTGAGACCGGAAGTTCCATTCATCCAGCACCTGCAGTGGAATGGCGCTTTCCCGTCGTCGATCCCACTTATCAGAAGATGTTGCGTGATGGTATCATTGAGCGTATGCGTGAGCTGTGTGGTAGTCATTACTGTAGTTTTATGGATATATTTTGTGTTGGACTATTAGTACTTATTACCAGCTGTACTTGTTTTATTGAGATGAGTTTAAGGACTTAATTATGGACTTATTACAAATTGTACTTGTTTTATAGAGATTATTTATGGACTTACTACCACTTATTTTATGGAGATTAATTAGGCTAAGTCTTCTGTGTGGTCAATTCTGATACACTATGGTTATATGGTCATGTCATGTGATACACTATTACCACTTATTGTATCATGATTACTTGGGATTCTATTTCAATGATTTTTCTCTCGCAAATCATAGGAATAGTCCGATACCGATTCCCATACCTATATGTTGTTGCTCAAGCAGTTTATAGCTACAAATGCGTAAGTGCAACATGAAAATCTCATCTGTTAAATATTTACCTAAGAGCATCATTAGTAAGGGTAATTTATTACTAAGGGCAAATTTTCCCCAACCTCTTGTAAAAAAGGTGTCTGTCGAGGTATAAATGTACTTGTAGAAGTACATGACGCCAACTGTCTAACATCGATCCTTTCGGTCTATAAGAGTTACTTCACTCAGTTTGTCAAGACAAGTAAACTTTTTAAATGTTGACGGTATATATACCGTCAACACTTGGTTTTGTCTTGTAGAAGTGTATGACGCCAACTTTCCAACATTGGCCTTTGGCCTGTGCTTGAGCAGTGTGGACTTCTAGGTTAGGGTGTTAGTTCATGATTAGCATTGTTTAGATATTAGTTTCAGTTAAAGGGTTAATTTAGATTAGGATATTAGTTTATGTTAGAAGGAATATGAGAGTTAGTAGATGTTAAAGTAGGATATTAATTTATTAGTTAGGATAGATAGTTTGAGTTAGGATACTGCTCAAGCACAGGCCAAAGGGTCGATATTGGATATTAATTTAAAAAGTTTTACTTGTCTTGACAAACTGAGTGAATTAACTCTAAAAGACCCAAAGGGTCGATATTGGACAGTTGGTGTCGTGTACTCCTACAAGTACAATTATACCTCGACAGACACCTTTTTTACAAGAGATTGGGGAGAAATTGGGATGAGTATCAGAATCGGTATCGGTATCGAACTAATTCTGTTTAGTTTGTCTTACGATACAGATTTTTACATCCAATCTGCAAGAGATTGTTACTTCGTTGATCGTACATGGATGTACCAGCGGATCCACCTCCTCGACCGTATGTACTTAGTATCGACCGTATCGGATTAGTATCGGTCTATCGGATACGACACTTTGACACAAGACAGTTGTTTTAGTCCCAACACAGTTGTTTTTGTTTCTTCTTTCAAATTCTTTGTTTGTAATATGTGGAATGTGCATATATAAACTGACCTCTATCTAAATTGTGCACCCATATCTAAACTGCTTTAACATTCATTCACTGACTACAATGTGCATGTATCTATCTTACAGAATTATCCTCAATTGGATATGGATATGAATTACTACTTACGGAATCGTTCGTAGATGTACAACCGTCATCCTGATGACATATATGGTGTGCGTGATGAATTCATAGAGGGTGTACAGCAGTTCCTACAGTTTGCCAAGGCGTTCCCTCAGTATACGGACGGTACCAAAATTAAGTGTCCGTGTGTGAGATGTTGCAACTTGAAATATCATCCAGAATTGGAAGTCACGTATCATTTATACTCGAAGGGTTTCATGCCGAATTACTATCAGTGGAGCACGCACGTAGAACTTGTGTCTTTAGCATCAGAGTATGAGCCTTATGTGGATGTCCACAACAATGCTGCTTACGACGATGGGTTAGTGAACATGATTTTTGATGCGGCGGGGCCTAGTTTCGATCCGGACGATCATGATGCACCTGAGGAGGCACCGAACGTCGATGCTGCACAGTTCATAGAGTTGCTGGAGAATACAAGGACTCTATTATATCCTGCTTGTGAGGATCATTCACCGTTGAAGGTGGTTACAAGATTGTTGAGCATCAAGTCCGATTTTAACATGTCGTAAGATTGCTACAACCGTCTTATGGAGTTGCTTATAGAAATATTGTCTGAGGGTGCTAAGTTGCCTAAAGACTTCTACCAGTCTAAGAGGATGGTGAGATCGCTCTGGATGGGATACGAGAAAATCGATACATGTCACAACGGGTACATGTTGTACTACAAAGACGACAAGGATGAAGACGCCTGCTGATTTTATGGTGCCGATCGCTACAAGGGCAGTGGTAGAGGAAAGTCTGTCGGTACCAGAAAGCCTACCGATTCGATGTACTACTTGTCGTTGACGTCGCGGTTGCAGCGGTTGTTTATGGTGAAGGAAACTGCAGAAAACATGAGTTGACATAAGCGAAAACAGACCGAAGGAGTGTTGGATCACCCATCTGATGGAGAAGCATGGAAGCACTTTGATCGAGAGTATCCAGATTTTGCTTCTGATCCGCGTAATGTCAGATTGGGTCACTGCTCCGACGATTTTACCCCATTCGGACTTTCGGGATCCCAGTATTCGTGTTGGCCTGTGATCGTCACTCCGTACAATCTACCGCCTTGGGTGTTCATGAAGACTCCGTATATGTTCCTCACCGTTATTATCCCAGGTCTGAACAATCCGAAAAGGAACATCGATGTGTATTTACAGCCATTGGTTGATGAGTTGAATTAGCTGTGGGAAGTAGGTTCCAACACGTACGATGTATCTAGAAAACAAAATTTTCAGATACGGGCAGCACTTATGTGGACCATCAATGACTTTTCTGCCTATGATATGCTATCTGGATGGAGCACGCATAGTCGTCTTGCATGTCTGTATTGCATGGACCACACTAAGTATTTTTGTTTGAAACACGGAGGTAAACCGTGCTTCTTCGATTGTCATCGACAATTCCTGCCAATGGATCATCCGTACCGGAGGAACATGAATGCTTTTCGTGCTGGCGTTATGGAGAAGGCTAATCCCCCGCCAAGGTGGCCCGGATACACGATATAGGAAGAGGTAAAAGATTTACCAAGAGCTATTGAAGAGCCTGCTACGGGCTACAAGTGTGACGGATTTGGTCGCACTCATAACTGGACGAAGAGGAGTATATTCTAGGATCTGTCATATTGGAGCACCAATCTGATTAGACTTAACCTTGATGTCATGCATATCGAGAAGAATATGTTTGACAACGTAATTAATACTGTAATGGACGTAAAGGGGAAGACGAAAGACAATCCAAAGGCTAGATTGGACTTGGAAGAAATATGTAGACGTGCTGCATTGCATTTGATAGAGGACAAAAATGGGAAGTTGAAGCAGCCTATGGTAATTTTTTCACTGAAGAAGGAGGATAAAGTGAGACTTTGTAGGTGGATACAAGGTCTGAAATTTCCAGACGGGTATGTTTAGAACTTGAGAAGATGCGTCGACCTCAAAGAGAACAAACTGACAGGTATGAAGAGCCATGATTGTCACATATTCATGGAGAGGTTAATTCTGATTGTATTTTGGGAATTCTTACCCACGGTTGTTTGGGATCCATTGACCGAGCTTAGCACATTCTTCAGAGGTCTTTGTTCTAGTAAGTTGCTCGTCGATCGTCTAGAAAAGCAGGAGAACAATATTGCGGTAACACTGTACAAGCTCAAGAAGGTATTTCCTCCTGGATTCTTCGACTCCATAGAGCATTTACTAATTCATCTTTCCTACGAGGCACGTGTTGGCGGGCCCGTCGGTTATCGGTGGATGTACCAGTTTGAGCGGCATTTGAACCACCTAAAGAGGAAGGCAAAAAACAAGGCTCGAGTCGAGGGTTCTATTTGTGAAGGCCTATATTCTCGAGGAGATTACAAACTTCTGCTCGACGTATTTCAAACCTCATGTTGCTATAAATAGAACGAGGGCTCCGAGAAACGACAACGTTTATCAAGAATCTAATGATAGAATACTGAAAGTATTCAATGTGTCCGAAAAGCTTTCGGAGAAAATAAAGAAGAGATATTTGAATGAAGAAGAGCTAAGGGCTGCTCAGTTGTATGTATTACTCAATTGTGACGAGGATGAAGTGGAGAAGCTAGAGGGGTAAGTAATTAATGATGAGTTTACGTCATCTCAATGTAATAGTATAAGCTAATATTATTATACTAATCGGCGGTTGCTTCGTTGTTTTTCAGCACCTATAATGCTGAGTTGAGGTCGGTTAGACCCTACCTAACAGACGAAGCATTAGAACAAGAAATCAGACGTCATTTTCCTTCTTGGTTGAGCGAATATGTAAGCAGCCCAGTAATTACTGGCCTCTTTTAATGCAACTGCGTAATAAATAACTTACTATCTCTTCTTTGGTATTTAGGTAGATCGTCTAATTTCACCCGAGATTGAATTAATTAGAACTCTTGCCAAGGGACCAATTACTTTTGTTAAAATATGGCCAAGTTACTGTGTCAATGGCTTTCGGTTTAAGTCGACAAATGCTCCGATCAGAGACAGCTTCCTGGATCTTGATTCCACGAAAAACAGTTGTTTGTGTATCAAATCTTCGAACTACAAAGACGTCGATCCAAGAAATAATTTCTTTGGCATCTTGCGAGAGATTGTGGAGTTGACATATAATTATGGCAGAGAACCTGCAAAGATCGTATTGTTCAAGTGTGAATTGTTCGATCCGACTGAAAATCAAGGTTGGAAAATTGACAAACATGGTCTTGTGGATATAAACTACAAGCGTAGATATCAAGGCTACGAACCATTTGTCCTAGCAACTCAAGCTCAGCTCGTGTACTTCACAGCTTATCCGAGACCGGGAGCAACGAAGTCTGACTGGTGGGCAGTATGTAAGACTAAAGCTAGAGATACTTTTGATGTTGACAAAAAAGCTTATCAGGAGGACGAGCTACCTCTTATAACCAATATTGTTGATGTGGACTCCACGGAAGTTACGCATTACTCGACACATAATATAGAAGATGTAGAATTATCCGAAGAGGAAGACGAAGCCGACGAAGGCGAAGATGAAAGTAAAGATGAGGAGGAAGATGAGGTCAAGGAAGACGAACAAGATGATTATTCTGAAGATGATTGAGAGAGACGTACTTTTATTTTCTTATTATGTAGAGTTGGTTATTATCTAGTCTTGGTTATTATCTGAATGTACTATCTAGACTTAGATGTTTCTTGTAGAATGTACTATCTGGACTTAGATGTTTCTTGTAGAATATACTATCTGAACTTAGATGTTTTTTGTAAAATATACTATCTGGACTTAGATGTTTTTTGTAAAATGTATCATCATATGTTATCTTGTTTATTATCTTGTCTTTGTTTCACTTTCATATTTCTAATCTCTATTATTTGTTGTCTTTGTTGTATCTCATCATATGTTGTTATCAGGCATGACAGGTCGTCGCGGATCATTCCCATTTCCCGACATGGGGCACGGGGTACTGATATTGGCAGAGGACAGGGTACTCCTTCGGTACCTACTGGTGGTACTGCTAGAGGACGGGATTCTTCTTCGGTACCTCCTACTGGTACCGGCTCTGGATCCTCGTCGCCCAGTACTCCTGTGTATCGGACAGTAGCTCCGCCCGCTACGATGCTACGTGGTATATCTCCTGGGACGAGTAGTTCCAGGCCTGAGACTGCTTTTGAGAGTAGCGTTCCTCCTGCTGATACGACGATGGAGGCAGATGAAGGAGGCTACGCCGACGGCCGACCAGTATCAGGCAGATGATGCCTGCGCACCTCCGGAGGAGACGAGGACGGAGATCTGGGCCGACGATACAAAGTAAGTATTTTGGTTTATTATTTTTTCTGTGTTTATCATAAATTAACTTTTCTCATGAATATAATATGTCTGTATAGATATCGTCCCCCGTCGGTACAGAGACGCCTAGGCCAGCTCCTGAGGCAAAATTATGGTGGTCCTTGGATAAACTACTCGGATGCTCCGGACGATAGGAAGGCCTACTGGTTTGTGCGCTTCAAGTTTAAAATAGATTTGCTTTTAACATGAATTATTTAATTTATGTATATTATATATTACTGAAAAATATTTGGTTTGCGTACTCTTCTAGGATATATTTTTCTATCCACCGCACCGGGCCGAGCTGATCGAGGGGATGTTTCCTGCTGTAGCTGCTAAGCTGATCTACGGTGCTATCAATGATCAGAAGGCTCGTAATCGTGCCGAAAAGCCGATCCAAGGTTGGATCACCCATGATCAGTGGGATGCGATGAAGGCTCGATTCAACGAGCCAAGGTACGAAGAAAAGTCCGAGAAGGCCAAGGCGGCTAGGCAGCATGCCTCGAATTGGTACGGTGGGTCAATTCCGATAACGGAACATTTCTGTCGTCTGGTATGTATTTTTTTCAGAAATATTATTTTAATGCAAATCCGATAAATTATTGCTAAGATAATATATTTAATTACAGGTAAGGAAGGTCGGTAACGTCGACATGGTGACCGTCTTTCTGGCCACCCATCGGAAGGGCGAAGGCCTTATTGACGAGAGGGCCGAGCTTGCCTATATAAGTATTACAATACTATTTGTTAATTATAATACTTCGTGTTAATTTTAATATAACTTAGTAAATATGCATGCAAATGAATATTCATGTAGTTAGTAATAATAAGTACATTAATTAGAGATTAGAAATCATAGAGTACTATCCATACTTTCTATACCGAGTATCAGAGGCTTCGGGACCGGGCGACTGCTAGTACACCTACTGCGGGAGAGACTGATACTTCCTCGCAGCCCACTCAAGCTCCGTCGGCAGACGAGCTGTGGATGACCGCCGCTGGTGGCATCCGTAGGGGTATGTACTATGGTACGGGATCCTATGGCGCCCTAGTTGCGAGCCAGTCCTCTAGGGCATCCTCTGCTAGTGTACATGGTCCACAACCGTCCCAAGAGTCTGCCCGAGTCTACCAGATAATGGAGTCTCTCCGGAACGAGCTGCTACGACGGATTCAGGACCAGTCTCAGTACCAATCGGATGAGCTTGTGCTTATAGCACAATTGGATGCGCTCGACCGCAGCATTATGGAGCTCCGAAATGTGACTGAGCGGACAGAGCGGAGCGTCATCGATCTTAGAGCGTCGACGGAGCGTAGCGTATTGGATCTGTAGGCATCACAGATGACCATGGGCGAGAGGCTGAGATTGGTGCAGGATTCGGTGGCTGATAGCAGTTATAGAATGTTATCTACCATGGATTCATACCACCAGCGACTTGCAGCGTTGGAGCGTTATTGTCCTCCGGGTGCGCCTTCATCGTCATCGACTCCGCCGGCGCCACTGCCTTCTTCATCGACACCGACTCCACCGATATCACTACCTCCTTCATCGATGTCGATTTCACAGGAGAACTATGAGCTTTTCTTAGCCCTTCGTCACGGCACGCCCCCTTCTGCTCCAGATCCCCAGTAGTCCTAGTTAGGACTGTTTGTATTGAGTGTTTGAGTACTTGTTTTTCTTTGTTTTTGTTTGTGACACTTATTTGTTTGTGACACTTGTTTGTTGGTTGCATAGATACATTGGTTATTGGTTGTGTAGACCCATGACAATTTGGATATTGGTTTATATATGTTGTGTGGACTTTGGTTATTATATGTTGTTATTCGTTTCTTTTGGATGTTAATTTATCGGTGTTGAGTGTTCCACCGAAGGGGTCGGTGAACCCAGGGATAAAATGTTCTTGTGTATTGTATTTCAGATTAAACCGCAGGAAGAAAATAATTCTGTACAGAAAACTGCATACTGCAATTTATTTATTTTTATTTTTTTTCAAATTTAGCGACGTCTACCGACGTTTACCGACACTTTTTGACGGCACATTGCGTCGGTAGACGTCGCTAAATTGGCATATATTGCCAGGATACCGATGTATAGCGACGTTAGTTTCGTCGGTATGCGTCGGTAACCGTCGGTAATTTTTCTAGGATTTTACCTCATTTTCCCAGGATATACCGACGTATAGCGACATCACAAAATGTCGTTAATATTCCCCAGGATATACTGACGCATTGTGACATCATAAACGTCAATAATTTTCCTAGGAAATACCGACGTATAACGACATCATAAACGTCGCTATTTTATCGACGAAACGACGGTAAACGTCGGTATATTACCGACGTATCTTTGCGTTGATAAACGTCGGTGTTGGCGACGATCAGCGACGTCTTTCCAAACAACGACTAAGGTTTCCGCGACAAGAGGAAGACGTCGCTAAATACATCGCTAAACTGGTTTAGCGACGTCTTTAGGCGTTTTAGCGACGTCTTTAGGCGTCGCTAAAATGACTTATTCTGGTAGTAAAATATCAAAAATAGTAACTTAAATTTTTTGTACCTTTTGACCATTGTAATTTCTCTCGATTCTCGGATGTATTTGGTATACTCTTCTCCTCCTTTGTCATCTGTAAAAAATGGATGCTCCCCCTTAAATAGTTGGCATAAACAATAATCAAAGGAAGCATAACAATACTAAGAAATAATGTAATGACAAGGCCAACAAATAGAACTGAAATAAACAATATAAGTAGAACTGAAATAAGCAGATGTAGCAGTAGCAGTAGCATGGAAGTACATAAAAATTACTAGGATAATATGAAGTCTGAAAGAGAATTAACTATAACTAATAGAAACTAGTGCATAACCAAAGTCTAAAAAACTAGTAGAAAATCATCATCATCAGCATCATCAGTCACACAAATGCAAAAGTCCAAACACCTCGTCAGAAAGCATCATCACCAGTGTCAACAGATTGGTTCGGATTAATGTAAGCTACAGTAGGATTGAAATATCTCTGAGCCAAGCGGTCTTCAAATTTGGGTCCATCAAAGTCGGATGACGTAGCAAAGGAGTGGGAACAGAAGGATGATGAGTCATAGTCCAATGAATATCAGCAATACCATCTGTAGGGTCTGGAACTGTATGTTTAAGCCCCCTAATTTTTGGACATTATTTTAAATTTTATTTTATTTACTTAATATAGATATTTAAATTTTAAACTAGATTTTTATATCAATGTGACTATAGACGTACTTTCTGTAGCTTTGATTTTTGGAGCACGAGACATGCCAATGTTTAGAAACGTCCTTCTTGTGTTTTGAAATAAATAAGTTTACCTTCAATTTGGTATATCATGTTCTATCCAAACTTGTTCCCTAACATTATTTTGACTTCGCACAACTTAGGGTAAATTTGGGCCAATTGACCGTTTACCGTAGTCTTGGACCTAACTTTCAACTTGAGTTCGGGACTCGATATCGATCAAAACCATTTGACCCGATATATATTTTTGACCCATTTTGAGCCAATGACACACATGCCAAGGCTGTGCCACTCAATTGAGTTTCCATATGCTATTTATTTACGAATAGCATAAGAGACTCATTGGTTGACTTTTTGGGTTCGTTTTTACTAGAAGAATATGTATGGACCCTAACCTAGCTAACCCTACTTGGTTGAGCCATGTTAGGTGGCCATGACCAGTAAAATTATTTTGAATTGGTTTTAAGGGATTTTGTATAGAAAATAGGTTTCAATACAATTTTGTATGTATATAATTATATATTTATTTATTTAACTGAATTATAAGTATATATGCTTAGAATGGTTTTATATATTGATGTACAAAGGTTATTTATACATATTTTAAATAGTGTTATATAGGTTTTATATAATTTATATTAGTTGCAAAATATACATTCGTGAAGTTGCGTAAGGTATGTATGTATATTTGGTCTTTTGAATGCACAAAGTAATATATATAAATAAACTATTATTGTTAAAATAATTAATATGTTTTTTTAAAAATAAATGTAATATTTTATAGATGTATTAGGATTTGAAGAGTATATATATATAATATATATATATATATATATATATATATATATATATATATATATATATATATATATATATATATATATATATATATATATATATATATATATATATATACATATATATATATATATATATATATATATATATATATATATATATATATATATATATATATATATATATATATATACATATTTTTTTTTTAAAAAAAAAATATAAACATATATATATATACATATATATATATATATATATATATATATATATATATATATATATATATATATATATATATATATATATATATATATATATATATATATATATATATATATATATACATATTTTTTTTTAAAAAAAAATATAAACATATATATATATATATATATATATATATATATATATATATATATATATATATATATATATATATATATATATATAACACCCCAGTCCCAAAATATGTAGGACTAGGATACGTATTCGAATGGCATGTATACGTATCCTAGTCCTACATATTTTGGGACTGGGGTGTTATATATATATATATATATATATATATATATATATATATATATATATATATATATATATATATATATATATATATATATATATATATATATAACACTCCAGTCCCAAAATATGTAGGACTAGGATACGTATACATGCCACTCGAATACGTATAAGCTGTCTAAGATATGGTTTAAAATGGCAAGTTAACTATATCTCAATCCACAAATAATAATCTCAAGTAGGAACCAGGGTATTAATGCTGATCAAACAAGAAGTTCGGGAATGTCTTCATCTTCTTCGTAGGCGTCGGCCAATGCCATATTGACGGACAAGACTTGCCTGAATACGTCCCCAATGCTGACATCCGAATCGGAAGTGGGTGATCCGGTTGACTGTGAATGCCAGTCGCATTCCTCGTCTGAGCTTTCAGGGGTTGTTGCCGGTGTAACATAACCTAGCCCACATCTGGTTTTGTTGTAATAGTCTCGTGGTTTCCCAGTCGGGACCGGCAATTGTAAGGGTAACCGCCGTCCGGTGCCGTAGTTCAAGCCTGGTGTAGTTTCCAGATCATATCCCTAGTTTTTGCATGAGGTACTTGTATCGGGAACTATACAGATAAAGGGGCAGTCTACCGGTGTCGGGTTTGAGATCAACTTCTTCTATCCTGAAGGGTTGTGGATCATTCTTCCGGCCGAAGATGATTGGATGATCCTCTCCCTCAATTATGCGGAAAGCGTCTTCCACTGGAGTAAGTTGATTTTCGGTGTAGACATTTGTCACCTGTGTGTGCAGGTGGGTGCCTATACCGTGTTCCATAGCATACATTGTACAAAGCTTATTAAGCTCGAAATAGTTTAAAGATAGCCCTTTATTGATGAAATAAGGTATCTTTTCCAGTGGAATTACATCATCTGCGGATGGCACATCAGTGTGAGCAGCCACATACTTGGCCAACTCTGACTCTTCTTCGGCTACCCCCTGTGTAAATGAAGACTGAGAGGATGACTTGGGCAGTTTAATCATCAGGGGCTCCATGGGTGGGGCAGAACGTGGAGTCGTTGGCATACTAGCCACCCCTAGTTTGGTGCTCGATGCTGGACGGGGAGTTGTCGGCTGGCTAGCAGTCCCCGACTTAGCGTTCGGCTGCCGAATCATTCTGGGAAGACGAATCGTCATCGGCTTGAAAGAGGGATTGAGCTCCTCTGTTTGTTGCTGGCTAGCTATAGGCAGCCTGATTGTCAGTGGCTCTGTCGTGGGTCTTGGTGCTTGGCCAGACCTTGGCAGTCGAATTGTCATCTGCCCTTCCTGTGCAGAGAGGCTGATTGCATCCTTACACAAAGTGGCTGTAAGGGGTACAGTTCTGCCAGGTTTGTGGGCTTGGAGGTGGATCGTCAGAGGTTCTTTTGATCCAGCTGCCGCCTCAGTTTGAGCTTGAGTATCTCCTTCGGCAAGGTGCCTTTTCGACTTCTCGTACAAGCATGAGTCTGAGTAGTAGGATTCAACCCCTTTAAAGGGATCGATGTCGGCAAATTCTGTCCTCACAAAGCCATGCTTGTCGACGTACTTGAAGCACTGGTACGGTGTGGAAGACACGATCATGTAATCGTGTATCCAAGGATGCCCCAGCAGAATATTATAGGAAGTATCCGCATCTATGACATAACAGGTCACTTCTGACTGAAAGTTGCCGATTTGGCACTTCAAGCGAATCTTTCCGATCGAATAGCTTCTGCCTAAATTGAAACCGCTGATGGCGGTGCTTGTCGGCGTCAGACGATGCATTGGGTTGTGCAGATGGTGTAGTAGGCTCTTCGGGATGATGCTTATGGAAGAACCGGGATCAATATACATTCGATCCACCTTGATATCACCAATGTACCCAGTATAATACAGAGGACGATCGTGCAGGTTGGTCTTTATAAGCATATCTTACGGAGTGAAGACGATGTTGGGCATTACTGCTTGTGCAGGCGTTATCCTGGAGATCTGCAGGCGAGCATTCCCCAGTGAGATTGGACTGAGCCAGATATGCGTCGGTGTTCTGGAGTGCCTCGCTCAGTGCGATGCGAACATCTTTGAAGAGTCTCAGGAGTTCGTATAGTGACAATTTGGCCGGTGTGTTAGCCAATTGCTCCAAGATGTCGAAGTTGTAGGGCCTCTCCAGCCCATGAGGCATCTCTCTTCGGAGCGACTTGTCAAAGCGAGTCTCCTTCGGCCTAGGCTTGTCGGTCGTCGAAGGCTGCGAAGGTCCTGGAGCATCAGCAGCTGTCGGTTGATGATCTTCAGTCGAGTTACCCGGTGTAGGTTGGGATTGTACACCCGACCGGATGACGACAGCCGTAGCTTCCTCGACCTCTGCCGAGATTATACGGCATAATTTGACTTTCCCCTCTTTTTTTTGCTGGCGGAGGGAGGTGCGGACTGAGTTACTTCAGGTACCAGGTCCGGATGGACCCACATGACCTCCCCTCGTGATGTAGTAAGGGGCACTAAACCAGCAGCCTGGTTTCGGGGAGGTGGAAGGTTAGCGACCTCCATCCTTGCTCTGGGGATGGGCACTACTCCATCTTGAGTCTTTGTCGGAGGGAAGCTGTCGGATTGTACTGACACCATATTGGCTGCCACGGTCACCTCTTCGAAGTCAATGGCCAGGGCCTTAGAATCGATAAGATGCTGGATGTATCGCTTCAATTGGTAGCAGTCTTGTGTGGCATGGTGGACATAGCGATGGTAGTGGCAGTACTTAGGGCTCTCCATCTCTGCAGGACGAGGTTCATGCCTTGGAGGAGGGAGCTGAATCTGACCTCCTTGTATGAGCATGTCTAAGATGGGCTTGACATGGCCGTCCTCGAAGGAATAGGTCGTCTGAGGCCACTGCTTCTCTGCTGGTTTTGGTTCAGGCTTCGGAGCTGTGTCGGCCACCATAGCTTGTTTGCCCTTGTTGTCTCGATTGTTGGAGGGGTTACCACCATTGTTGCTGTTGGTGTTAGGGCGTTTGCCCTTGTCCTCTCCTTCCGAGACGTGCAATCCCAATTGGCGAGCTTTCTTCAACTTGTCTTCTGCGCTAGTGGCACTGATGATGAACGTCTTCCAATCCTTAAACTGACTTTCGCCCATCCAGAGGCTGATTGTGGGAAGCAGTCTCTTTTGGCAAATTTTAATTAAGGAGGAATCAGGGTTACCGGAAGGCAACTTCATTGCGGTTCGGCAAAACTGCTCGATATAGTTCCTTGTCAGCTCGTTTTCTTCCTGAACAACGTCCACGAGGGTGGACATTGTCACGTCTTGTCTACTTCGTAGAAACTCTCCAGGAACATACGTTTGAAGCCAGCGAAGGAATGGATGCAGTTGTCCGACAAGTTGCGGTACCAGTCGAAGGCGACCCCCTTCAGTGCCCCGATGAACAACCGCGTAAGGATGGCGTCGTCATGAGGCAGATGGTCGGTTGTGACTTCAAAGTAGGTGATGTACCTGCTTGCAGATGTCTTCCCATCATATGGATTGATGTTAAATGGTTTATATCTTGGTGGAAAGGGAACATCTCACCATGCAGCAGGATACGGTTGTCGTATCCTGAGGTCTTGGCAGTTTTCTCGGACGTGAAACATGGCCCGGAGCTCCTGGACCTCTCTTCTTGCCTCCATGGCCTCGTCTGCAGCGGTGGGGGCCGATATTTCAGGAGGATTATCACCCGGGCTTGGTGTGGCTGAGTTCGAGTCCGCATTGACCGTGGGTCCCACATTTGTTTGGCCAAGTGTTCTTCCTTGCAGAGTTGGAAGGGCCGCTTTGATCTCATCTATGGACTTGACCAAGGTATGCAGTATAGCCTCCAGAGTGTCGATGCGTTGGCGATCACTGGGACCATCTTGGTTGCTGTCCGTCATGAACACCATCTTTACATGAGAAGAGATAGAAGGAACGGTGGAGGACGCGCCCTCTGAGTCATACCCTTGTACAGAGAAGTCGTCGGGGTATGTGGGAATGTTCTCCTCTGGTTCGGACTCGGAAGGAGTGGTACCCCCAGCTTCAGAGCTTGCCTCGTTTTGAGAGTTGTAGACATCCTCGGGGATGTCGAAACCTGCTGCATCTGTTGGAAGAATCGTTTCCCCTGGATTATCTTCTTGGAATACCGGATTATCGTGGATGTTTGGAGGAGTGCTACCCCCGGCTCCAGCGCCTCCTAGAGATATGGACGACGAATCTCCAAGCGTGGTAGATTTCGTCTTTGAGCGAGTACCCTGGAAAACTCCTCCCGTAACGGTCGTGGACAACCGCTTAGAAGAGAGTTTCTTGGTTGAGATTTTCGGGCTGGAGACGTTTGTTTTCTTCCCTCTTCCGCTGCCAGGGATCTTGTGAGCAGAATTGCAGGAGGCGACGAGAAGTGCCTCGTCTTCTGAGCTTGGGTGTTGCAGTCGTTGGAAGATGGATCGTCGGTCCTCTTGTATGGCCGCCTTGCTGCAGCAGCAGTTGATAATGACTCGAGTGCAGTGATGTCCATGGAAGGACTCTCTGCACACCAAGTCTTCGTCTCTTTCCTTGCATTTGTGAAGAATTATGTTGCGCAAGTCACCCATTTTGTGGGCCCGGAAGTCCTGAGCACATAAGTGTGTTAGCATCCCGCCTGCTCCCCGATGTGGGGGTAGTACGAGTACTTGCCCTTGATCATTGTTGGGAGATTCTTGATAACTATCCCGTTCGTTGGCCGCCGGGGGCTGGACACGGATAGTTTTATACAACTTTCCATCAGGGGCCCGCGTAATAGTCAGCCGGACGCCCTGATAGTCAGAAGTTGGGATAGCTGTCTGAGATCGACGAGCCCACGATGCCCGAGACTTCTTTATTCTAGCACATGAGAGTGCATAATAGGAAGAGTCCACAGAGACTGACACATAAGAGCATCTGGGGTCAGGATCGCCTGAGAGGCAGTCGAAGACTGACCGTGAGCCACATGGAGCAGATAGTATACGGCTGGGTTTGGTGGCCGTACAGGCTGTCTGCATACGGCTGGTATGTGTGGCCGTATGACCCTTCTGTATGCGGCTAGGAGCGGTGACCGCATAAGTAGTCTGCATGCGGCTGGCAGTCGTGGCCGCATGAGCCTTCTTCATGCGGCTGGAAGTTTTGGCCGCATTAGCCTCCTGCATGCGGCTGGCTTCTGTGGCCGCATGAGTTTTCATGTGGCTGGCGACCTTATGCGACTTCTTCATGGACCGCACAGAGTTCCTCTTTGTCCCTGCAAGTCCAGCATCGTAGTGTTTTCCTCTGCCGGATTTGGGGACAGCAGAGTCCTCTGTGGCCTGAAGTGGGGCCGCATGAGAGTCTTCCCCGCCATCTTGGGCAATAGAGAGTACTTCTTCGAAAGCTTGGGGAGGAGCGAATGATTTGGGCCTCCACTCCCTGCGGGCCTTCTTCGTACGGGCTCGCCGCTGGACCGGGACAGCGCTCCCGTCGGAGAGCATTTCTTCAAATGCCTGTTGGTCAAACCGGTCGACCAGCATTTGTTGAGTGGAGCCAAGTTTGGCAGCGTCCGATTGCGTCACCAACTCCTCAGCCGTAGAGAAGTTAGTCCCCAGCAGAGTCGCCATCGTGTTTTCCATTGATTGTAAAAGTGCAGAACAATTTTATAGGAGGACTGAACTTAGACTCACAATACAAACTCGCTCGTACAAAGAAAGCTTAGGAATGAAAACCTAGGTACAGCAATCTAAGTACGATTATTTATTTTTGATTCTGGGGGGTGACGGTAGAGGCTCGGGAAAGCGACGGCAGCTCTGCCTTACTCCTTGGACGATCGGACGTAGCCTTGGCTCTTATGAAGAAATGCTCTCGGAATATGTAGGGAGACTCTTCTGTGCTTGTCCTTGGTCTCTCTGTGTATCTAGCCGGGGGCTCTCCTCTTTTGCAAGGGAATAGCATCTTGCTATTTATAGGAGTGGGGTCTGATCATTAGGGTTTGCAATGATTGCCTCTTAAAAAGTCGGCGGTTTGGGGATTAATTACCATTTTTCTTGATCCTATTTTGTTGGCAATTAATCTGGGCCGTTGATCTTGATTGCAACAAATCTGGGCAGTTAATGTTGATTGCGCCAAATCCATATGGGCAATTAATGTTGATTGCCACGAATCTTCGTGATTAATTATGACAAGCTCGGATCTCCTGCCACATGTTTAATCTGCTTGATTGCGATAAATTTGATTTGATCCGGGTAATTATGATGATTGTACTAAATCTGGTTGTTGGGATTTATTGATAAATCTTGATTGATTTGGTGCCATGTGTCCAACCATCATTATGCTGTGAGCCGTAGGGACACGGGGGAAACTGATCTTCTGACACATGTCCTAACCGCGAGCCACAGGGACAGGGTGTCTTGACAGAGCCGCATGAGGGTGGCTTCTCAGGGTTTGAACTGCATGAAGGTGGCGGTCGCATAGGTGTGGCCTTCAAAATCTGAGCCGCATGAGGGTGGTTTCCAGCTGAACCGCATAAGGCTGGCCACGTGTCAAGGCTGCATGGGCGTGGCCTCTCAGCATTTGAGCCGCATAGAGATGGTCCCCATGATCCGAGCCGTATTAGAATAGCGGCCGCATGGGGGTGGCTTCTCAGGATTTGAGCCGCATGAAGATGGTCCCTATGATCCGAGCCGCATGAGAATGGCAGCCACATGGGGGTAGCTTCTCAGGATTTGAGCCGCATGAAGATGGTCCCCATGATTCGAGCCGCATGAGAGTAGCAGCCGCATGGGGATGGCCTCCACCTGAACCGTATGCGGCTGGCCACGTGTCAAAGCTGTATGAAAGACTTTGGGATTTGAAGGATCGTGCCAGCTGTAGAGATTTTCTTCGTTTCCCTAGGAGCACGCCATTATGTCAGAGTCATCATTGCAACTTTATGTCAGAGCTGTCAGTTCACCTTTATGTCAGAGTTGCCTTGTTGTGTCAGAGCATTAAATGAGGCCGCTGCTTAATGTCCAGTTGTAGATGCGAGCCGCATGAGGCCACGTGGCTTTTTACTCGAGCCGCATGGCTATGTTGGCGACTTTTGAGCCGCATGGAACTCTCCTAGTCTTGAGCCGCATAGGATTTCCTGTTCATTTCCATGCTTCTACAAGGGTCTCTAGGAAGAGAGCTAGCAGAATGACCCGTCTGAGCAAATCTGAGATCAGCAAATGAGTTGGCAATAGCCTGGAACCGAGTCACATCACGAAACTCACATTTCCTGGAAGTGTCAATAAAAAAAGTCTACAGATCCGAGAGGTACTGATGAATACCCTCAAAAGTCATAGGGTAAGTCTGAGGAGGAACAGGTGCAGTAGGAGCAGGTGCAGGAGGTGGAGGAGTAGTGACAATGATACGACGAGAAAGCTTGAGAAACTTGGGCTCAGGGTCCAGAGCGCAAGTGGATAAGTCGATATCAAAACGTTGAAAGATGCGAGGGATAAGCATCGCATAAGAGAGATTGAGTTCTCTTCCGCGACATCTACCCATCATCCGAATGATAGTCTTAGGGGCAGAAAAAGGAATCCCCTTAAGAATGTGATAGAGGGCAGAGAGTTCTAGTACAGTGACATCATCTTTTGATGTGGATTTCGGAAGAATAGTGGAATAGATGATGCGATGTAACTCGTAGTTAAACAAGTTCAAGTTATTGGCCTTGAACTTTCCATGACGAGCACGTGCGGGCGCACAAAGCTCATTCATGAAACTAACAAGAGTCGTACCCTCGGGAAAATCAAAGTCGGTGATGTCATCGAGCGGGGCACCTTCGTTTGGAATACCAAGGATTTCTGCTAGCAATACATCATCGAACTCGATATCGATCCCGCCAACACGAGTTCTTGCGGTAAAAGTGTCTAACACGAAGTTACAATAGAACAGTCTAAGAGCATTAGTAGCTGTAGGGAATTATAAGGTAGCGAGATGGTGTAACCCTAATACCTCAAAGAAAGGATGGTGATCAGAAAATACAGTCCATTTAATCGGAGCGCCTGTGCATATAGTACACATAGCAAAGTCGGCATACCAAAGCAATGCTTGGTCATGAGTTTTGAAGTAAAACTCATCCGATACGCCGTCATCCGATTGGAC
Organism: Iris pallida; assembly: GCA_029216955.1. NCBI lineage: Eukaryota > Viridiplantae > Streptophyta > Magnoliopsida > Asparagales > Iridaceae > Iris > Iris pallida. Next base: position 10,145 of record JANAVB010043810.1, on the reverse strand, counting down.
CGGGAAAAAGAAGGAATCCATGTTTGGATCAGAAGACGATGCCTCTTCACTGACTTGGTCTTCTTTCTCTTAAAAGGATTGAATCCCTTAGGCATTCTTTCCCAAAACTAAGTAACCCTAAAAATTTGAAAGTGGATGAGAGAAGGAATTATATCTTCCGAGAATCAAGTATGTTGTAGAGGACGCGATTCTCCACACGAATCCAAATTTTGGATGGAAATCTCCACGTATATTGGAAGAAAGGGAGGGAAGAATTGCTAGGGTTTGGGGGTTCTTTGGCTGCTGCTGCTGCTGTGATGAAGTGGTTTGGAAGAGATGAATAGGAGAAGGCCTCGGGTTCTAACTTAAAAACATACAGCACCAACAGAACTCTGGCCGAATTCGGACCGAACTCGGGCCGAATTTGCCTAGGGTTCTCCTGGTTTTTTTAAAAAAATTTGTGGGTCATATCCTTTTCATCAACTCATTTCAAATATTTAATTCAAAGTTTAGTAATTTTAAACTTCAAATAATATAATTAATATTATTTTATAAATTAATTTTCTTTACTCAGCATCTGTTTCAGATTAGCTGTTGGAGTACTATCCCAACTAATGGGAGTTCACCGGGGAACAATTAAGTACCACTTCGACCGTAGTCGTGGTGACAGACAGACTCTTTGTAGGCTTGTCTCGAAAACAGTTATTGAGTATTGAATAAATTAATTAATAAAACAAAATTAATTAATATTATTGACATCTAAAATTCCTAATTCTCGACTTAAATAATTGAAACGATCTTCCGCTAGAGGTTTTGTGAATATGTCAGCCAATTGATTCTGTGTGTCTATGTATACAAGGTCTATATCTCCATTTTGTTGATGATCTCTAAGAAAATGATGTCGAATCTCGATATGCGTAGTACGAGAGTGACATACTAGATTCTTAGTCAAATTAATAGAACTAGTGTTATCACAGAAAATGGATATGTGTGTGTAATGCAATCCAAAGGCTTCTAAAGTTTGCTTCATCTACAAAATTTGTGCACAACAACGTCCTGCGGCGATATACTCAGCCTCAGTTGTTGATAATGCGACAGAATTTTGCCTTTTGCTAAACCAAGAGACTAGGGATTTTCTTAGAAAATGATATGTGCCACTGGTACTTTTTCTATCTACTTTGCATCCGACAAAATCAGCATCAGAATAACCGGTTAGATCAAATGATGTGGTTTTAGGATGCCATAAGCCGACAGAAGAAGTGCCTTTAAGGTATCGGAAGATACGCTTAACTGTGCACAGATGTGATTCCTTAGGATTGGCTTAAAAACATGCACATAAGCAAACACTAAACATAATGTCTGGTCGACTAGCAGTTAAGTACAGTAAGCTACCGATCATACCTCGATACTTACGTATGTCGACGGGTTTACCTTGTTCATCAATATCAAGCTTGGTTGAAGTCGCTATTGGAGTGCTAAGTGGCAATGGAGGAGAAATAAGATCTAACATCTTCATGAATACATGTTATGAACAATCTAAAGGAACAATTTTTTTGGTACATTATATCGGTACAATTTTCATTTAATAAAGACCAAAGATGTTATATCGGTCAATGTTTGTCAATTATCAAAATAGGGTTTGACCATGATCAATGGGCCAATAGCAAGGACCAGTTGGAGATCAACAAGGAGTAGCCCCTCTACATAGACAGATTCACATCGAGAACGTTACCGAGCATGAGCCAGTTGAGCCGCAGAGGCCAGAGGTTCCCGTACCTCCAGTGATGCCGCTAGTACCAGTAGCACTAGACGCACCGGCACTATTACAGATTATTAGAGGTTTATTGGAGACCCAGCAACACCAAACGGCAGCCCAACAGTAACAACAGACCCAGCAGCAAGAACAGAATGTATTACTGAATCAAGGGTTACAACTAGCTCTTGAGAGGAGCGTCAGAACTGACTCGGGAGCGTCGGGGAAGTTTTGTCGACTTAACCCGAGGTACTTTGATGGCACGGAGGATGCCATTACAGCAGATGCTTGGCTTCAGGATATTGAGGCCATATTAACAACAGCAAAGGTTCCAGCAGAAGAGAAGGTTGACCAGGTCAGACTGTTACTTCAGGATCTCGCCCGCGACTGGTGGCATCAGAAGAGGTTAGAATGAGGCGTCCTGTTCCTTGGGATAGCTTTAGTACTAGGTTTAAGGCCAAGTACTTTGGCATGGTAGCTCGGTATGAGCTTCAGCAGAGATTTATCAGCCTCAAACAGGCTGATAGGACGGTGGACGGATATGTAGCAGAGTTCTGCAGATTGAGTCGGTTTGCACCGGCGATGGTATCTACAGAGCCTGAGAAGGCTATGAGGTTCCAGCAAGGACTTTACTTAGAGATTATGCAGTTGGTCGAGGGGCACGACTACCAGGCATTCGATACAGTATTGATTGCAGCTCGGAGGCACGAGCTTACTATTCAAAGGTTATCAGCAAGGACTGGAGGCCAGAAGAGGTCTCATATGCAGAGTGCTGGAGGAGGAGGAGCAGTACCTCGAACGTCAGCACCAGCGCCTGGCATCCGTATTCGTGATGCAGCACCGGTCATGACAGTTGTGACTGCACCAGTTCGACAGCAGCAACCGCGACACCAACAACGTCAGGAGGCACCAGTGGGTTGCACTTATTGTGGTAAGGGAGGGCACACTCTAAAAGTGTGTCATTTAGCGAATAGGTAGTGCTTGAGGTATGTAGGTTCAGACCACCGTATAGCTACTTGCCCACAGATATAAAGGCCAGGAGGGCCAGCTCAACAGTTTTTGGCGTTGCCAGCTCCAGAGGTAGTCCCGTATCAAGGACCAGCACTAGCAGTAAGGCCATTAGTCCAACATCTATTATTGATGCAGGCTCAGATGTAGATAAGTACAATATCAGGCAGGGCCGCAGAGGCCGCAGCAGCAGGTCCATGGAAGGCGGCAGCAGGGAGTCCAGCAGGGGCAAAGACAGATAGAATTTAGAGTATTAGAGCAGAGGTTGGCCGAAGGCGGTCAGATTGTGGGTAAGTTTTCAATATTATCCATTATAATTCCTTGAGTTCTATATTCGAAGAGTGAAGGCGACTTTCTTGTCTCACTCATCTGCTCTCGTATCATGTGATACGTGATATTTATCATGTGTCTTGATTATGAGAGTACGTCCTGGGCAGAGTCTCGTTCTTGATTAAGTCATTGGTACCGACTTATCTCAAGCGTTGACTTTTGTACACTTTGGGAGTCAGCGTGGGACCGCTAGGACGAATTCCTACTCAACTGACTCGGGAGACATATTTTATTCGTATATCTTCGATCACTTTCCTTCTAGGGTATGATTATTGTTTATGCTTTTACTTAATTGTTCTTTCTTTCGTAATCTGTTCAAGTGTCATGTGTTGTTTGATAATTATGCTTCCTATATATCATGAGTGTATTTCGTGATCTGAGAGCGCGCTCGACTAGCCTTATCGAAATTCTGAGGACGAAATTTTTTTAAGGAGGGTAGAGATGTCACTCCCCGTTCCTGGAATACCTAAATTTTTAATTTTTCTGTATATGGTATCTGGCACCTGTATTTTGATTGTATGTATCATGTATTTGTAACTGGCTATGGCATGGAACAGTTGTAGTGCCCCATCCCGCTCAGTCAATCGAAGGAATCGAAACATCGATGGCGTTCGGACTTAGCCTTGCAACGGCTGCTTGAAGACATCGCTTGGTCGAGGTGACTCCTCGCTCAGGTGGGGTAGTTTCGGTGAACTTGCCTCATCTTAGACTTCACATAATAAATCACATATTTTCAACTTACACAAGTAGGCTTGCTAAAAAAAGAGACGAATCCACATAGATAAGGAAATAATCCCGACGGGTCGAATTGAGTTAGAATATGGAAAGGTCTGTCACTCCCGTATCCCGTGTAGGACCTAAAAATCAAGTTACGCCCTGAATATACTAATCAGTGATCAAGTTGCGCCCCAAAAATCAAGTTGCGCCACTGATATAAAGCTCAGAGAACAGACCGCGCCGCTGAACAGGTTGCGCCACATATCAGACTGCGCCTAGTCTTGTTGCGCCAAAATCTACGTGGCGTCTGACACTTAGTAGCCATCATTACCTGACAACACTGACAACTGACACCATAGTAAACGAGAAAAATCTCTTCGAATCCCGTGAATTGTGCTGCTCGAGGGGAGTTGGTTGACAACAATCCTGTACGCTTCGTAAGTTGTGCCTAGGCACAATCCAGACAAAATCTTTAGTTGTGCCTAGGCGCAATCTGAATGACTTCTGCTCAAAAGCTGCCACCTGTCTAGGCGCGGCTCAATCAGGCGCAGTTGATCGAAGCTCGCACAACCTGATGAAGTTGAGACAACTTACATTCTAAAGCAGGATGACGTAGTGCACATGCCACTAATCTCTCAAGACGTGTCTACTATCCTGTACACGACCACGCGCATCTCAATCACATGATGCCACGCATCTAAATATAGTTAGTATACGACTTAACAACTAAATAAAAGTTGGCACAACAGGAGGTTGGCGTAACCCAATATAGCACAATCCAGCCTCGTACACATCAGAATAACTGCTAAAACAGTTATTTCTTGAACTCTATAAATAGAGTTTCCAATTATTGTAAACTATCAGATACATACGCACAGAGATCAAGAACTCTTGCAAAATTGCTGCTGCATTCTCCAGAGGCTACAGTCTTCAAGTTCACATAGTCCAAGGGATAAAGTGATCGTCTTCTGATCAGATTCCTACAGTTGTACTTCTCCAGAATTTATTATACTTTTGTACTATTCTTTTTCAAGTTTGGAATAAACTTTTTGTTTTTGCAAAAAAAAATGGCGACTCTGCTGGGGACGACTTTCTCCTCCGACGAGAAGGTGACAACTCAATGTGACACTGCGTCGATCGGCAAGAAGCAGAAGACTCTGGTTGTTCAAGTCAACCAGACAGCCTATGAAGATATGATTAGCACCAAGAGAAACAAGCGTACAGCGACTATTACCAAGAACAAGACTGTGTGGGCTCCTAAATCTCCCATGGTCACTGTTGCTCAGGCGCAACCTGAGTGTTCAATGGTCAAGACACAATCTGTCTCGGCGGCTCAGGCACAGCTTGCTTCTGTTGCCCGTGCGCAACCTATTCATCCTGCTGCCCATGTGCAGTCTACTACTCTCTTTGCTGCCAAGACGCAACCTGTTCAAAAAATTATTGAGGTGCAGTCTACCCATGATGCTGCCAAGGCACCATCAGTAGCCCGTAGGACTATGGCGCAGCCCAATCAATCAGCACCCCAGGCACAGTCTGCTACTCTGGTGCAACTCAAGGGAACTAGTCTTTTGGCTATTTCCTCTTCTAATTCTCAAGTTCTGAACTTGGAGAATCAATGTTCTAGTGCCAACACTAGACAGAACAAAGGAACAGTCCTTGACACTTCCTCAATTGGCACAATCTGTGCCTAAAATGGTCTCACAACAGAACAAAAGGAAACGTTTCTTAGCCGACCCTCTACAAAATAAAGGAAAACACCCTTTGGTCTTTTCTCAAACTTCCCTGGTCCATGACTCAGAGGAAGATATGTCAGATTCTATTCCTTTAAACAGAGGTTTTCAGATCTCTGATATTGGAAAGAATACTGACCAAGAGGCATCTTACCTATCCCTGTGGGGTCTGGTCAAGATCTTCCAACCTTGTAAATTTCAAGATCCAAGCAAGAAAAATTGAGGGTATCACAAACAGAGACGAAGATCTTCCCTCACCTCCAACCTGGTCAAGATCTTCCCTCACCTCCAAATTGCCACTGCCTTCACGAAGTCGTCATCAACTGTTGTTGCCAATCGGCTCGACGATCTGTCTTCAATCGTCTGAACTATGCTTCAACTCCTGAACATATAATAGAAGACGAAGATGAGCTATTATATGCTTCTGTCAACATGACTTCTCAAGGCACTGGGGGTGGAAAACGTCCAAGACGTAATGCATCCCGTAATCCTAGTCAGCAATACTTAGATCGGATCTATGCATCTAGTGAAGGTGTCTTTCAATACACTAGATCGAGGAATCGACATTTGAACCAAGGTATCTTTAATCAAGAAGATCTCCCCATCGCTCATGTAGGAGAAGACTCTTTCTCAGAGTTTGATGTAGATAGTGAAAGTTCTGAACAAACTATCTCATCAATAGCAGCAAGAGAAGTGACGGCATATACCGTTACGGAAGATCAAGATGCTTCTAGTTCAGCCAATCAAGAACAAAGAATTGCTGCACTAGAAGACAAATTAAAGACCATGGCAGAGATGGTCGCAAGCATGCATACTATAATCGTGGCTCAACATACAGTGCCACCGGTTATAAACCCTGCTACAAATCCAGAGCTTATAGCATCTTTCGTACCTGTTAGTCTGGGGGTACCGCCTCCTCAGGTTGCTTCAGTACCAATTCAAGCTGATCCCAGTCAGTCTGGTACTGGGGGTGGTAATTATCACGCTGTTCCGCCTCCCAACACATCTAATCAGCCCACCAATTCTCAAACATCAGGGGATATAAATGAGGCTGTGAAACTTCTGCGCACTCAGTTTGAGGCCTTCAAGCAGAAGAATAGCCTACAAAGATTAGGCATAAAGCAACCATATCATGCAGAGTGGAAGGAGGTTCCATTTCTTCCTAAATATAAGCTCCCAACCATCATGCTGTTTGGTGGCAGCACTTCTCTAAGTCAGTATATCAATCACTTTGAAGTGATGACTGATCAATTACAGCCAAATGATGCTCTCCTTACCAGAGTGTTCGTCGGTTATTTAGCTGGCGTAGCATACGACTGGTATCGTAGCCTGCCTGATGGCTGCATCACTTCTTTTGCTGGTTTCAAGCAAATGTTCTTGGAACGATTCTACGAAGGAGTCAACGACATAACGATGTCTGCCCTCATTAAGATTAAACAGAGGCATAATGAATCTACAGAGAGTTTTATTGAAAGATTCTGCCGAGAGGCACTCAAAATACCTTTAGGAACTCCATCTGCTGTAACAATAGACACTTGCAAATCAAACTTGTTACCTATTATCAGTATGTGGACAGGATCTACACAATTCTAGAATTGGCCTTCTTTTATTGTCAATGTCAAAGCAGCCGAGGTCAGTATCGAAAAGTTCAAGCAGTTAGGAGTCCAAATGATTCATCCTAACCAAGATGAACATTCTACACCCGGGGATAGTAATCGCCAAAATAATCGCAAGAGTAAAGAAATATTGGCCATCAATCTTAAAGGCAAGGAGTCTCTGGCTGTCAATGTTACTCAGACGGCATCCATTCCATCAGCACCACCACAGAAGACAACTCGTCCAAAAGAAGAGTATTCTTTTGATGAAGATGATACTTTAAGCATCTTCGATTGCTTGATCAAAAGCAATAAGCTTCAGCTTCCAGAAGCAAAACGGCCAAAAGAAGTAGGTAAAACTGATCACCCTAAATACTGTGTTTATCACAGATTTATAGGGCATCCAACCAGAGCATGTTATGTGCTCAAGGGTAAAATTCAAGAGTTGGTCAACTTTGGAGCAATTACTCTGCAACAAGACGAGAAAACGGTGATTGCTAATGTGGCTTCTCTACAATTCGGTGATTTTTTCCCACAACTTGTGCAAGATGGTGTTGTCCCCATTCCAAGGACTACTCTTGAAATTGTGAATCTCCCACCTCCTCAAAATGAAGGTCTTGTTCCGCTGTCAACTGACAGAGGAGAGATTATATGGATTCATCCAGATCTGGTAGCAGAATTTGAAACGCCTTCCTCTTCTAAGCAAAAGAAGCATGCCAGATCTAAATCCAATAACTGCAATATGGTATCCTTTGAACCAGTAACAGAAGAAGAAATTCTAATGGACACTAGATCAGAGAAATCCTATCTTTAGGAGTATTCTGAAAATCAAGAGAACCCTGCTCCGTCTCCTGATGTTCCTCCTTCATCATCTTCTACTGTTGAGAATACACCATCCACATCTTTCCCGGTGGTCGAACCATCTCCTCCTAAACCAACATCAGCAGACAAGGGAAAGTAACCTGTTCGCTTTGACAAAGCACTAAAGAAGTTCTCATCTCTTGGACTTGAAAAGCCTTACAATTTTGACATATTGGCTCAATTGGCCAATACTCCAGCAAGATTGTCAATCTTTGAACTCTTACGTCTCTCAAAAGCGACTCGAGAGACGTTAAGTGAAGCCTTGATGCAGGCTGACGCTTGTCTAATTCTTCTCAAAAAGCCTAAAAAGGAGCCAGTCAGCTGTGCACATTGTCATAGTGTATTTGAATTAATGCCCAATATCACTTTTACACAAGATGACATGTTGTTAGAAGACAATCGTCATGATCGTCCTCTTTATTTCATGGGGTATGTGGACACCATGAAAGTCGATCGCATTCTGATTGACCCAGGGTCCGCACTTAGCATTATGCCGAAGTCTTTACTGGATGCTTTGAAAATTCCAGTGCATAACCTTTCTACAACTATCACTACCATCCTGTGGTTCAATCAAGGAAGAAGTGAACCTTTGGGGAAGATACGCCAAAAACTTCAAATTGGCAATCTTCGTACAAGGGTAACTTTCTATGTTATTGACAATCATGGCTCATACAACGCTTTGTTGGGAAGTCCATTCCTCCATGAATACAATATTGTACCCTCTACGCTCCACCAATATTTCAAATATGTGGATGGTAATGGAGAAGTCCAAAAAGAGGTTACAGATGTGAATCCTTTCAAAGGAGTTGAAGCATATTGCAACGATTCTCGTATGTACAAAAAGGAATTCACGAAGGTGGTACTAGCAATGGACACAGATGAAGAACAGAAGAATGTGCCAAATGACACCCTGCTGATTCCCGTCAAAGGACGCACCTTATGTCCTCAGTCTTCCAAACCACTGACTATCTATCTTTCTTCCCATGAGAAGCAACCTAAGGGTGATAGTCAAGAACAAAGAGAGCTCACCTCTTCTGAGCCGCTTGTAATCGATCTTCGTCGCAAGAAGCTCTCTCCTCCTTCTCGTTCTTCTTCTCCTCCTCTTGTCATCAATCTGACTAAGCCTGCTAAGGCTAAAGCCCCTGTTGTAAATAATGGTATAAAAATTAATATAAGCATCTCCTTTGCAGTATACTGATGTTTTTTATACTTAATGTTATTTGGATATGCTAGAAAACTTTAAACTACTTACAATAGAAGTCGTATCATCTCTGCGAAATGTGGTATCATTGGATTCAATACAAGAGTCATACTTAGTACCGTCTCGAAAGAAAGATGAAAAGCCTATATCTTCAACAAAAGAGAGGAACCAAAAAATTGTGCTCTATATGATAATAGAGATAACAGGAAGGCTATAATTACGACGCTATAGTCCACAATCCAAAGCCATCATCCGTAAAATGGGCTATGATTTCAGAACAGGCCTCAACAATGGTAAAGGAAGGCGGACTCCCTTCGTATTGCTGTTCCAAAAGGAAATCACAACAATACCACAGTAAATCAAAGCGGGGCTTAGGATGCTTCACCTCTTCCGACTCCAAAACCTTCTGAATTGATAAAGAAGAACGATCTAATTCTTCTGATTCTATCTCGTGGATTCCGATACCAGCATTGGTCATGTTCATCGGATAACAGTATCTTCTAACATGGTGTCTACCGAATTCTCAGAAAAAGATGAGATGATTGAAGAAGCTCCTGAAGTGGAACCCTTGGACACAAAAGATGGACAATCAGTAGGAACTTCGTTTCGAACAACGAGAACCACCTACTAAAGATCACTTGTCCAAATCGAGATTGGAGAAGAGGGTGTATCACGACCAATCTTCATTAGCAAAAATCTCTCAGAGGATGATAAACAAGAATTATTAATCTTATTCCGTGAATATATTAATGTCTTCGCCTGGAGTTACGAAGATATGCCGGGATTAGATCCTCAAATTGCACTCACAAGCTTAACATCTGCGCCGTGCCAAGCCGGTCAAACAACAACAACGGATTCAAGCCTGAAATGATGATGCAATTGATGAAGTCAAAAAGCATATAGCTTGCGGTTTTATCAGAGAAGAACAGCATCCTGACTGGGTAGCCAACGTTGTACCAGTTCTGAAGAAG
>JANAVB010043809.1:0-40919 GCA_029216955.1 Iris pallida | reverse complement strand
TTCAGGCTCTTGTGGTCGGTAAAAATCTCCACCCTATCTCCGCATAGGTAGTGCCTCCACAATTTAAGTACAAACACTACTGCTGCCAGCTCCAAGTCATGGGTTGGATAATTCCTCTCATGATCACGAAGTTGTCATGACGCTAAGATATTACCTTCCCATGCTGCATCAGAACACATCCTAAACCCCTGTCTGAAGCATCACAATATACTGAAAATCTTCTGGAAAAAACATTTGGGAACCCCTCGACTATCCTGGGCAACTGAACTGCTGCTACTGCCATCCGCAATATCGGAGGAGAAGGCTCAACCTCGCCTTGAGAGAAAGAAAACTCTGGCTCTCCTGGAATGCTAAAAACAACCCTACCAATATGGCAGTCTATTCCAGCATACTGGTTCCTCAACCAATCCATCCCAAGGACCACATCATAATCGGCCATCGGGAACTCTATCAATCTAGCGGGGAACTCTCTACCGCTAACTACGATCCGACACGAGGAAAACACTCTATCTACTCCTACAAGTCCGTTACCAGTAAGTATATTAAGCCTTACTAATAATGACTCGGGCTCCAATCCTACCCGTGTCGCAAATCGTGCAGACATAAAAGAATGCGATGCACCAGAATCAAATAAAGCTGAAGCTGGAAAGGAGTTGACGAGAATAGTACCTACCACTACCTCACCTGGTGCCAACTCTTCCTCTACGTCATCACCATAGCCTGACCGTGCCCTCGGGGTGCTGGTCCCCTCTGCTGAAACCCTTGCTGCCTACTCTGACTCAAGGCCTGGGCTTGTGCATACTGCAGGGGGCTCTGTTGCTGAAATGCCTGGGACTGAGGCGGCAAGGGCCTCGGCAATGGGATGCTGCTGTTGCTGCTGCTGGACCGGTGCTGGTCCTCTCACCGAAGAACTAGAAAGGTTGGACGATGATGAACCACCCCTATTCGGGCAGGATCCAACCCTATGGTCTGCTACTCCACAAGCCAGACACAATCCCTGTGCCCTACGGTACTCTGCTACCACATGGCCTGGCTTCCCACAATGAACATCCTACTGCGGAAGACTGCTTCTGCTTTCTGTTGAGGGTACATTGGGGTTGAGTGCTGAACCGACGTTACTGAGGCCGCCCGCCTCGGAGTTCCAATAATCAAGGCCCTGGCTGCCGGGGCTGGTGCTGATGACTGATTCATCTGGTCGTGAGATCTCTTCCGACCTCCGGCCCTCCATAATCCTCTGGGAGGTATACTCATGCCTCCGTGCTGCTCTCAAGACTGCATCGAAAGTCTGATACTCAAACTGCTCAACTGCCAACAAGATCCAGGTGAAGCCCCTGCTGGAATCGCTGGGCTCGATCATACTCGGTTGCCACCAAGGTAGGAGCAAACCGACTGAGTCTGGAAAACTCGACCGCATATCCGTCGACCGTCCTGCCTCCTTGCTTCAGATTGGTAAACCTTGTCTGCAAATCATACCGAGCCACGGTATCGAAATACTTGGTCTGGAATCTCTTCCTGAATACGGCCCAAGCAATGGGTGCTGCTAATCCAACGGCCTGAGCTGCCCACTAGCTGCGGGCAAGATCTAACAACTGCAGGCGCACAACGGCCACCTTCTCGTTCTCTGGGGTCCTGGCTGCTTCTAGAATCACCTCTGTCTCCTGAAGCCAAGCATCTGCCGTGATAGCATCTTCACTACCGTCAAAGAAGGGAGGGTTCAAGCGCTTGAAGCTGTTGGCCGTGCTGTTACCCTGATGATCACCCCGAATCAAAGTATCCGCCACTGCCTGTTGTAAGGCGTCTCCTCTATGATCTTGGGAAGCTATCAAGGTCCTGACGAGTCCTACCAAAGTGCCGTCATCATGTTCTACAGGTTGAACTGGCTGGACTGGTGGCTCTCCGCCAGAAGGTACGACTCTGGAGGCTACTCCGGAATGCTGGGCTTGATCTCCAGGTTGCTGCTGGTCCGAGGAGGTGCTCCGTCTTGCTGATCGGTAGGACCACGAAAAATGCTGCTGAAGAAGACGACATAGGGAACAATAAGGAAGGACCAGGACAGATCAACGATACAAGCATATGATCAGGACAAGAATCCAGGGATTCAGAAGATACGAGCAGAGATCAAGGACGAATACTGATTGAGACATCTATTCTGTAAACCCTCACATATCTTGATTTACAAGACCTGCATGGGCCACCACTTAAACCATGTCACGCCCCAGAACCAGAATACTGGAGAGCGGGGGCAGACATAGCCAGCTACGTATATGAAATAGATTCCATCTCGCTATACGGTCACGGCTGTCTAGATACATGAGGGTTTATCTACAAGCCAACAGTCTCTTAAGGTCATGAACAAGCCTAGTGTCTCAATCACAAGCAGTAAGTAAAAGTCACAAGATGTATGATCATTAAATATACAATAGTAAGGCGTCCTAAACATTACATATTCAGTTGATCATGAAGCTAGTCGTTACAAAATGTCAGGACTAGCAAGAGTTTAGTCATACATGATCAACCCTAGGATCTGTTAATCATGTTACAGTCTGTAGGCAAACAGTAAGTAAATGCAATCGAGCTAAACAGGTGCTCGTCGGCTAAACGCCTCAAAAGAATATTTTTACAATAGAGTGGGAGAGCCAAAAATAACCCACTCGTTGCCAGGGTTCCGTCTAGTGGCCACCATCTGGCTGGAAGGTCGGTAGATCCTCTAGAGCTGCTCCGAAATCTGGCCACACAAAACCAGCTGGGTCAGACCCCAGAAAGAGCAAGTGCCACAAAGGAGGCTTCACTTAAGAACTAAAACCAGCAATCAGCACAAGATATAAATATAAATAAAATAGGGACTGGAATAAAAGGAAACATACCAGGATGATATACAACGAGATAACCATAGAACTATTTAGATAGCCAGGTTACAACCCATAACCCAAACAAGGATCGGGGTTGTAACCCTTCGTCTGAACGGAGCTTGATTTCTCACCATTTATCGGTAGAATAAATATAAGCATTCAGGTCGTGCAGCAATCTGGAACAGGATCATGGAAAGACTAGACTGGTTAGACTCCATCCATCATTTCACGGCCAAGCAAGAACTACGGCTTGATACTTTAACTAACTAGGGTTATCACAGGCCTAGTTACTAGCAAGATGCAGTGAGATCATTCCACAGCCACAAGCCCTGTAGACCATCCAGGTCACCTAGGTCGAGAGATTAGGGTTGAATTCAGGTGGGTACATCGTCCAGAAAACGCATGTACCCTTAAGCAGCTTGAAGGGTGCAACACATGACAGTGTGCTGGAAATGTGCCCTACTCTACGGCAAGCTACAGATCCGAAGCGCGCCCAGGTAACGGGATTGCCTGTAGCTGGGAGATCTCTTCATGACTACTGTATTAATCTAGTTATTAACCTTAGTCTAGGTACTCCTGACCGTGGTACTCAGGATTCCCCTCCTAGATATGATACAAGACAGGACTGGATTATTTGTACAAGCACAATCGCCCACGATGTCCAGGATTAATATACAGGTCATGTCATGTCAGGTAGCCATCGCAACAGCTATTCGAGATAATCATGTCAGGTTTATCATGTCAAGTATTCTTGTCAGGAGTGCGCCACGACGGCCACTATCAGGTCATGTCAGGTTATTATGTCAGGAGTGCACCACTACGGGTCACTATCATGTCATGCTCAATTATCAATTCCAAACATATTAAACAAATCCATGATTATCAAGTTCATGACAAAAGGCGTAAGGATATAAAATGGACGTTAAATATCTAACAAAATATCAATATACAGGGCTATAGAAGATCAAGGGTAATCAGGCTACGCTCAAGCCAGGCTACGCTCAGGCTAGCGTACGCTCAGGTCTGCGTACGCTCGAGCTAGCGTACCAAAGGTTCCATACACTTCCAATGGAGAGCGTACGCAAGGGTCAGCGTACACAAGGGCACGCTCAAGCTACAGGTCAGCGTACGCTCAAGCTAGCGTACGCTCAAGACACGCAACCAACAGGCAGCATATCAAGGCTAGCGTACGCTCGCTAAAGAGCAGCGTACACAAGTTAGCGTACACTCGCTAAAGAGCAGCGTACACAAGTCAGCGTACGCTCGCTAAAGAGCAGCGTACACAAGTCAGCGTACGCTCGCTAAAGAGCAGCATACACAAGTCAGCGTACGCTCGCTAAAGAGCAGCGTACACAAGTCAGCTTACGCTCGCTAAAGAGCAGCGTACAGCTCAGTGGCGTAAGATAAAAAGCTAGCTCACTGTTCACTGTCTTCTCCAAATGGCAAGAATAGCAAGAACTCTAAAGTTGAATCTAAGCTTCAATTGTCCAAATCTTGGTCAAAACAAGTCCGAATCCAACTTTCCAAAGGTCAAAATTGGGTAGAATGAAATGCTCTACAACATGGAACCATCAAAACTTGAAAACAAGAAGTTTAATAGATCAAAACCACCAAAATCCGAAAGTAACAAAACTCTAGATCTACAAGAAATAAAGCCTCAAAATAGAAAATGACAAGTTCTAATGTGGTTTAGAATCATGAGGAGAAGCTAATGAAATCATCAAAGGAGTTCTCTTGTGGAAGCAAGTTGCACTTGCCTATGGTGTTCTTGGTTGGTGGAGAAGAGTAATGGTGGGGGAAGGAGAAGTAAATGAGAATTATGGAGGAGAGAGAAGGTTGGTGGGGATAATAAAGAGGGGGGTTGTGGTGGAAATGAAGGAGAAGCATAGGCTAAGGTGTTCCACCCTTGGCCCATGATGAACCAAGCAGTGGGCCGGCCGAACCAAGCCAACCCAAACCGAAAGTAAACAAGCCAAGCTAAAACGAGGAGATATGCAAATACAAGATAAAATACGTATATGTATTCCAAATACGTAATACGAATAACAGGTATTACACAGATCTCCTTTAGCTTGGGACGATATCTGTGAGAGGCAGATGCTTGGACCAGAGATGGTGACGCGGACTATTGAGGTGGTCAGACAAGTCAGAAATCATCTTCGAGTTGCCCAAGATTGCTAGCGTTATTGGACCGATTCTCATCGACGTCCCGTTGAATTTTCTGTCGGCGACCACGTATTCCTTAGGATCTCGCCTACCCGTGGCGTCATTCGATTCGGCGTGCGGGAAAAGCTCAGTCCTAGATATATAGGGCCGTTTGATATTCTAGAGCGAGTAGGTGATGTATCCTATCGTCTCGCTCTTCCGTCATCGTTACATGAGGTACATGATGTCTTCCATGTATCCCAATTACGACGGTATATCCCGGATCCGAGTCATGTCCTTGATCATTCGGAATTGGTTGTTGGTACCAACCTTTCGTATGAGGAGAGACCCATATCCATATTGGACCGGAGGGAGAAGATACTCAAGAACAAGACTATCAAGTTAGTCCGTGTTGCTTGGGGTCATCACTCTTTGGGTGAGTCAACATGGGAGCGTGAGGATGATATCCGATCGCGATATCCCGACCTGTTTGACTCGTAAGATATAATATCTTTCTTATGCCTTATGCTTAAGTTCCTTGCTTGTATGAATGATTGCTTGATTGACTGCTAGTCCTATATTGTCTGCAATTGATATAGCTTGTTCGACATCTAGCCTCTTGATTAAATTCCGAGGACGGAATTCTTTTAAGGTGGGTAGAGTTGTCACCCCGTTTTTCGTTCTACGTATTTCCAGTATACGTATACGGAATCCTGACATGTATTTTATTTTATGCCTGGCTAGCTAATTTTAGTTTAATCTTGATTAGGTTCATCATAGCATGTAATGGTTTAACTTGGTTTATTTTTGGAATGTCTTGGTTTATTTCTTGGTTCATCATGATAAACCACCACCCCCTTTATAACCCACCTAACTTCTCTCTCTCCTCCACTTTCTCATTAACTTCTTCTTCCTTCTCCATTAAATCCACCACCAACCAAGAACACCCCTTAGGCAAGTGCAACTTGCTTCCACAAGAGAGCCCATTTTTATTATTCCATTAGCTTCTCCTCATGTTTCTAAGACACATTAGAACTTGCCATTTTCTATTTTGAGGCTTTAAATTTTGTAGATCTAGAATTAGTTATTTTCGGATTTGGTGGTTTTGATCTATCAAACTTCTTTGTTTTCAAGTTTTGATGGTTCCATGTTGTGGGAAATTTTATTCTACCCAATTTTGACCTTTGAAAAGTTGGATTTGGACTTATTTTGACCAAGATATGAACATTTGTAGCTTGGGTTCAAAATATGAAGTTCTTGCTGGTTGGAGAAGACAGTGAGCAGTGTGCAGAGCTTTTTAGCTTACGCCACTGAGCTGTGCGCACTCTTTAGTGCAGCATACGCAAACTTGAGTACGCTGCCTGTTGGCAGCGTGTCTATTTCGTACGCAGACTTGACTGGGTACGCAGACTTGATTTTGTATGCAGACTTGACTGGGTACGCAGGTAGACTTGATTTCGTACGCAGGCTTGACTGGGTACGCAGACTTGATTTCGTACGCAGACTTGACTGGGTACGCAGGCAGACTTGATTTCGTACGCAGACTTGACTGGGTACGCAGGCAGACTTGATTTTGTACGCAGACTTGACTGGGTACACAGACTTGATTTCGTACGCAGACTTGACTGGGTATGCAGGCAGACTTGATTTCGTACGCAGACTTGACTGGGTACGCAGACTTGATTTCGTACGCAGACTTGACTGGGTATGCAGACAGACTTGATTTCGTACGGAGACTTGACTGGGTACGCAGGCAGACTTGATTTCATACGCAGACTTGACTGGGTACGTGTGACCTGAGCGTACGACTACCCCTTGTCCCCCCTTGGTGTTTTATGTCCCCCATGTTCCCCTTTTATGATCTTGCACCCAATTCTATATCTCTATGCCTTTTGAGGTAGACTCGACATGAACCCGATATGATCTTGACATTATTTATGAATGTAATCTGAAGATGGCTTAGTGATGGAATTGTATGACCAGTGACTCGTTATGGTGCACTCACATGAACACGACATGGCTTTATGACCTTACAGGATAACTCTTGATAGTGACCCGCCGTGGTGCACTCTTGACAAGTAATTTAACATGATAATTCTTGACGGTGGCCCGTTGTGACGCACCCTTGCCTTGATAAGTAATCTTGATAAGTAACCCGACATGATAGCCATGATACGCTGTTGCGACGGCCCACCTGACATGCTAAGTGAATTCTTGACACCGTGGGTGATTGTATTGAATATGCTTGTGTAAGCAACCAGTCTTGTCTCGCATCATGTCTAGGACATGTATTCCTGGTTACCACGGTCAGGGATTCATACCGAATCTGACTAGGTTAATGACTAGATTGATCAAGTAGAGCATATAGAGAGGATTCATACCACGGTCAGGGATTCATACCGAATCCCGTTATCTGGGCGCCTTCCTTGATGGACTTGTAGCCTGCCGACGAGTGGGGCACATTTCCAGCTCACTACTATGTGGGGCACTACATGAAATGATTACCATGCACACCGTCGTGTGTTGCATCCAAGTCACCTAACAAGGCATGATAACTCTAAGCTTGAACCTTGCGTCTGGATAACCTGGATAGTCTGCAGGGCTTGTGGCCGTAGGCGTACCTCAGTGCATCTTGCTAGTAACTAAGCTTGTGATAACCCTAGTTAGTTAAGTATCAAGCCGTACTCTTTGCTTGGCCGTGAATGATGGATGGAGTCCTATCTTGTTTAGTCTTGCCTAGATCCAGTACATGGATAACTCCGGACATGCTTGTTTTATGCTTTACTTTATTGATAATTGGTTCGAGGCTAAGTTCTGTTCAGGTGAAGGGTTACAACCCCGGTCCTTGTTTGGTTCACGGGTTGTAACTTGGGTACCGGAATAGTCCTTTAGTTATCTTATCATTTATCTTCCTGTTCTCTTTAACTCATGTCTTATGATTATTTCACTTGTGACTTATGTGCTGACATGCTGGTTTTAGTTCTTAAGTGAAGCCTCCTTTGTGGCACTTGCTCTTTCTGGGGTCTGACCCAGCTGGTTTTGTATGGCCAGATTTCGGAGTAGCTACCGAGGATCTCCCAACCTTCCTGCCAGATGGTGAACACTAGAAGGAATCCCGGCAACGAGTGGGTTTTATTTTGCTCTCCCACTCCCTTGTAAAAATATTCTTTTGAGGCGTTTAGCCGCCGAGCAAGTGTTAGCTCGTTTGCAACTTTATTTACTGTCTGCCTACGGGCTGTAGCATGATTAGCAAATCCTAGGGTTGATCATGTATGACTTAAACTCTTGCTAGTCTTCGTATTTTGTATGACTAGCTTCATGATCATCTGAATATGTAATGTATGGGACGCCTTACTTTGTATGTCTGATGATCTACCATCTTGTTATATCTACTTGTTGCTTGAGATTGAGACACTAGGCTTGTTATTGACCTTAAGAGACTGATGGCTTGTAGTAAACCCTCATGCATCTTGACAGCCGTGACCGTATATCGAGTTGGTTTCCATTTCAATATACGTAGCTGGCTATGTCTGCCCCCGCTCTCCAGTATTCTGGTTCTGGGACGTGACGCACATTTCTTTAAGGTATTTCATTAAGTACTACTAAAGTTTCATTAAGTATGCAGAGGAGGAGGGTTCAGACTTCTAACAGTTCGGCCACTCATTTCATTGATATTTTATTAAGTCATTAAGTATGCAGTAAAAGAGGGGGTGGATGAGATCAGTATCCGAATTTCAAAAGTCCGAATGTATGTTCTTCTTAAAATTTCTAAGAACTTGATATTTTTTTTAAAAGAATTTTGCCCAATTGTAATGCTTTTTTTTACAATTTTTTCAATTGAATGTGAAGGAGGCCAAACCCCACACGTCAGCAAAAGATCTGTGTGCTTTCCCTTCGGCTACGATCTTCTGCCACGACCTCAACGTGGTGGCACTGTACGTGTAGTTCTGGTTCGGGATCCTCGCTTGGAATTTAGTGCTGCGACTGCTTTCACTGCAAGCTGGAGAAGTGGAGGAAGACTTGGTCCTCGTTTTCAATTCCACCCCCTTGTTTCTTTGGATTATCATGTGCCTTCATGATAACATGACCCTTGAATTATAGATGCTTTGGAATTAAGTTCTCTTGGGAATTGTAGCCGACATTTAAGTGACTCTCCTTGGTGAATGTATCAAAAACTTGGAATCGGATCCATTGTACCAAAATTTTCAAATCTGTCAGATTAAAAAAAAAAATTGTACCCCCATTTTATTTATTCAAATTTAAAATATATTTTAATGTTTTATATTAATGTAATTCATCTTCCACTTTTAACGGTTTTACACCTCAAAAAAAAAAAAAAAAAAAAAACTTTTAGCGGTTTTCGTCCAACATGGACGATCAACTGAATTGACCCAATTTTTTTGACCAAAATACCTTCCGTATGTTGTCTTCTTCCCCACGTCACCCGCATTACCGTCTCCCTTCGGCCGTCTCCCGTCGGAGATTGCTGGTGTCGCTGCAGTTGTTGTCCCCCCACCTCGCCACGCACGCTGCAGCAGCGTTGCCCCCCCCCCCCCCCCCCCCCATATGCCGTCGCTATCAGCTGCTGTCGCCGCCCACCGCCGATGTCAGCTGCTACAGCCGCGCGCCGCCGCCGCTCTTGGGGAGGGGGGGGGGTGGTGGTGGTGATGGTAAAGGTGATGGTGGTGATGATGGCAGAGGGTTGAGCGAGGCGAGGGAGGGAGCCCGAGCACAGCGGGTGGAGGCGAGTGGTTGTCTGCTTGGGAAGAAGATGGGGGTAATTTGGTCTAAAAAATTGGATCAACCCTGTTGAATGTCCATGTTGGACGAAATCCGTCAAAAATAGGGAATAAATTACATTAGTGTAAAATACTGTGGTGCACCTTAAATTTGAATAAATAAAGTGGAGTGTAACTTAAATTTTTTCAAAAAATAACAATCATAACTGATTGGACATATTTTTTTAAATGAAAGGAAATAGATTTAGAATACTATATTTGAACATAGCGGATTCCATTTCCTAAACTTGGTGAATAGTTCTAAAACTACATTTAGGAATCGTTTAGTTCGCGGTAAAGAAAGAAAGAGAAATTAGTTTTTTGCTATTTTTCCGAAAAAAAATAATTTTTATCAATTTTTTTGGTGTTAGACAAGGTTCGAAAAAATAAATTAAAAAAATAAGTAATTGAAAGTGAAAAAAGAAAATATTCGGGATGAGTGGAAGAACCATTTCCTCTCCTATTTTTATTTTTCTTAGAATCTATTTTTTTTCTATTTACTTTTTTACATCCAAACACAGAAAACTAACAACTTTTCTTTTTTAATATTCTGATTCTGTGAAACAAACTTAGCCTTAGTACTAAACTGATCAAATCTTATGAGAGACCTAGGGGAAGGAAGGGAATTTTTCTATAATATATATATATATATATATATATATATATATATATATATATATATATTGAATAGTTGAATATTAAAAAATATGATCCCAGCCAAGGCACAAAGTGCATTCATTTTGGGTCTAGGATGTCTATATCAACTTGTATTTTTCTTCGTACAGTAGTTACATGGAAGGCATGCCTTCAAAGATATGTTGGTTTCGTTCCCTCCACACATGCCTTCAAATATATATATATATATATATATATATATATATATATATATATATATATATATGGAAGCGGATCAAAGGCCCCGCCCGCGGAGCCCCGTCGAAGCCCCGCCCCCCCTGCACCATCGGATCGCGGGGCCCGTGCCCGCCCGCACGATCCAACGGCTAAGGGGGGGCGGGGCTTCGGCGGGGCTCCGCGGGCGGGGCTCCCGATCCGCTCCCTATATAATATATTTATATATATATATATAATATATATATATATATATATATATATATTGAATAGTTGAATATAAAAATATGATCCCAGCCCAGGCACAAAGTGCATTCATTTTGGGTCTAGGATGTCTATATCAACTTGTATTTTTCTTCGTACAGTAGTTACATGGAAGGCATGCCTTCAAAGAAATATTGGTCTCGTTCCCTCCACACATGCCACACCATCACCCCAAAAGTAAGTCTTAGTCGCCTGTGGGCATCCACCATTGGCCTTTTTGTGTTCTAATCTCATACATGACTGTTAAAAGGTCCCTATTATGCGTAACCGGAAGGCAAAGGCAGTTGCATTGTTTCTTCCAGATCTCTCAAGTAAAGTCACATGCCAGAAGAAAAGATGATCCCTGGATTCATCCATATGCCTGCACAAGCAGCATTTTTTATCCGAACAGTCCATACCAAACATGATGGTAAGACGGTCCCTAGTTAGTAAGCAATTTCGGATCATCTTGTATAAACAGAGGGAGTTTTGGTCGCTCCAACCTTTCGTCCAAACTAGATCAACCCAGTCCACCTCCGCAATCTTGTTCCTGATTTGATTTAAAGCCTTCCGAAGCAGAAAGTACCTTTATCCATTTCCTCCCAAACCCAATAATCCTTCGTGCCTCTTCTGTCAATTTCTAATGCATGAATATCGACCGCATGGGTCACCTCAGTCAACCTACCCTGAAGGCTCCAATCTCTATCCTGAATAACGCAACTGACCAGTTCAATGGATCCCCTTAGCTCATAAACTGGCCATCCCTTCATATCTATGAGACTGTTATGATTAACCCAAGCGTCGTGCCATAAACTAGTCTAATTTTCAGAACATATAAGTCTAGGCTTAGTCGAGCTTCTCAAATCTGAAAGCAATTTCACAGTCACTGAGAAGTTGTTATTGATCTTAGTAGACCAGAAATCACCTTTAAGGAGGTACCTTCCCCTGATCCAGTTAGCCCATAAAGATTTCGTTGAGAGGAATCTCCAGAGAAGTTTGTAGGATGTCATTTCTCTAAGAAGCGTGAGTGACCTCAGCCCAACTCATCCCTCTTTCTTGGGCCGACACAAGTCTGCCCAACTGATCACATGAATACGTCTTTTATAAAGAAAATTAGCACACATACGTTCGATCTTGTGTATAGTAGCCATAGTGATCATGATAGCCTGAAGTCAGAATAGGGCAATATCTGAGATGACGGCCCTGATGAGTTCTATTCGTCCCCCAAATGACAGGACCTGAGTATGTCATCCTGCCAGCCTAGCTTGGGTGTTGCAGAGAATGTCCTCGCAATTTGCATATGTGGCATGGTTGATAGACAAAGGTAACCCTAAATATTTTACCGACAATGCACCTTCAGAGATGCCCAGCATTCCTAGCCACATGTCCTTATTTTTGCAGTTCCTATTCAGAAACATCATACTCTTGTTTATGTTGAGTTGTAGGCCCGACCACCATTTTAGTTTTGTCACGACCCGATCCCAAATTATTGGGGCGAACCAGATCATGCCCAGCCAGCACCGTTGTGAGACGGCGGTAGTAAACTGTTCTATATGCAGGTATTCACAACAACATCTATACATTTGTCACAACTCGAATATAGGAAAATTTTAAAACTTTTTATTCAACAATGAAAAGTACAACTGGAAATGAAAGTACTGAAATAAAGTACTGAATTCAAATCGACAAACTCCAATACAATAAAACTAGATAACTGAAAAGCAACTAGCTAGATGGTCGGCTCATCAGCCTCTGGTTCTGCGTCCTCCAAGGGGACTCTAGCAACACCACAGGATACAATACCGGGTCATAGTAGCTATTGTACAATAGCTCAGCATCCTCAATATCACCTAAAAATATTGGTCTCCAGTCAGGAGAGAGCAAGTACGAATATGTATCTCACATCTCAAATAATAACGAAAAAGTGCAAGCTAAACAGTTGAAACAATATTTTTCAGCAATTTAACAATTCAATACTTGAAACAATGTGATTTGAATATATAACGTCTATGACCGGCTTGGGTTGTACAATAGCATCGTAGCGACGCGATACGGCTTATCCCCGTGTGTAAGAGGAGTAAGCTCGCACAATAACAATATGCAATATGGGGGGTATTAGTCATAAACGCTACACTATTTCCCACAATCAATATCAATCAATATTTGAACCCTAGGAGAGGGTTCCGTGTAGCAATGTGGTTTAAACATGCAACTTGACAATTACTACATAAAATGCAAGAAAATATAACCGTAACTTGCCGTTGTTTTACGACTGGAAAAGATGTGTTAGTACCGGAAGAAAGTCAAACTTGTCCACAAAACCCTACAGTCGAGAATCCTGTCTTAGAATCATAATTGAACCATATCTAGGTGTGCTAGTTACAATCTCTAGAAATAACCCTAGTCAGGTTTTAAGTTATTTAATTAACTACCGAAACATGCCTAACATTGCAAGCTACGTTGGTTATCATTTACTTGGTAAAATCGGTTAATTGATTAATTGTAGAAGATAGCATTATAGGTTGATTGGCAAATCTTTGTATTTTTATAATATATATATATTTTTTATTTTTTTATTTTTTTTAATATATAGATTTTTTTATAATATATATATATATATATATATAATATATATATATATATATATATATATATAACTACATTGTTTCCAGTGATAAAACATGAACTTGTTAACTTACCAATATTTTATTTGTTTAGAATTAAGTGTGAGAAATCCTTATTAATTGTATACAAAAATGATTAGTATCCTATTTATAGTTACTCGTCTAGGTACGCGATACCAACTCAGAAAGAAAGTAAAATCTACACTACACAATACAGGGTCACAGAAAATAAATAGAAAACTCGACTTATGCCCTTACAACTTATTTACATAAATTAATTAAATATTAAAAGTTGCTAGCGAGCTCTGAATGCCGGGAAGCGGTCTATTCAGGAGGCCGAGGCCCTGCACTCGAAATATGAAAAATATCCAGTAACGAGTTCTAAATAAAACATAATATAATTTAAATATAAATTATAGAAAATGGGCGTCTCAGACTTGGTCATGCAATCACACGTTGCTGGCTTACACCTCAACGTACAGAAAGTCCTGTAGCGTTTGCGTTTCGCAGAGGCTCATCCGACCGATACGATCGTCGCCTAAAAGGGGATACAAAACTCACAAAATCCACATTTAAAGCCAAACAAAACAAAATTTTATAAACCGTTTTCAAAGACCGGATTTTGAAAATAGATTTTAATTTACCAATTACTAAACTTAATTAAATAATAGTATTTTGAAATATTTACTGAAAATTTGGGCAGCACCTCCTCTGTAACTAGGACAATCTAGCCACGTAGGCGGTACAAATCCACACCCAACCAGTCGATCCCGAACCGGGAAGAGCAATATCATCACATACAAAGTCCAACCCGAAAAAATATAATCCACCAAAGCCACTACAGTATATGAATAATGTTTCCAGCTAGAGAAATGAATCCCACAACGCAATGGGAAAGGCAAACAGCACATAAGAATGGTTCCCAACAATAATCAATCGAAGGAAAATAACTATAATTCACAGAAACAAGTCCGAGTAGGGCACGAACGTCGTATCCTCCTACATACAAAAATTATTAAAAGTCGATCCCCAGAACGGGGTCGGGACCGCGGTCATCATTGACTATCTAACGGAGGGACGAGCTACTATGATTATCATAAATATACCGAATAGGCCTCGATGACGGAATCCGAAGGGTGGCCTCGGACTCGGATCAATTCGACAGAGCATCGTCAACGACTCGAAAGTCTCCGAGCGCGTCCCGGATAGTGATGAACGTCAGCGATGTGGAGCCACAGGTGCACGAAGGCGGATCGATTCTGTAATGAATGCTGGCCGCAAAAGGGGCGACTGCGGGAGGGTTGCCAACTACAAGGGAGGGGTCGACGGACAGTTGGGTCGACGCGGGAGCGCGGACACGAGTCAGGAGGCTGACCGCAAGGGGTCCGGGGAGGTGGATCCGGCGCGGGCAGCCACGGGATTGCGGGTCCGGCCGGTCCGGATGGCCACGAGGCTGGCCGGATCTGGCACGGGCGACCGTGGGGTCGCGGATCTGGCCGATCGGGTGCGGGGTCGGGCGCCGGAGGGGCTGGCTGATGGTCGTCTGCTGTGGGAAGTGGTGGTGGTGTGGGTTGGAGTTAGGAAGAAAGAGGAGAGGGAAAGAGAGAGGGGGAGATGGTAGAGGGTGCTGATGAGGGTTTATTCTCTTGACTTTAGAGTATTAAATGGAGATGGTGGAAAGTTTAATGAGAAGTGGTGGAGAGGGAATTGAGAGAGAGGTGGGAACGTGGGGAGAGAGAGGAGAGAAATGGTCCAAGTCGTGGGGGGGTTGGAGCCAGGTCTAGGAGTGAAACATGGGGTTGGCTGTTTGGTTATAGCTTTTTTTTTTAACAAAAGGGTATATATATAAGAAATTCATTAATGGATTTCATAAGGCTTCGGGACGGAACCCAAGTCAGGTTCGGGCTCGGGGTCGGAAGACTGGATCTGGGTACGGACTCGAGACGGGGCAATCAATCAAAGATCCTAGTCCATAAATTTTAAAAATAATAATTTTCCTATTCCGACTAATAATAAATAATAATAATAGTAGTAGTAATAGTAGTAATAATAGTAGTAATAATAATTATAAACTAACTAGCTAACCAATTAACTAGGGATACTCTAAGGCAACCAAAATCTAATAATCAACTAAAATTCGATTAATTCCAAAAATTCAATAATACCTATATTGTGGGTTTTACAACATTCCCTCCTTAGAAAATTTTGTCCTCAAAATTAAAGGATAAGGGCCAGGGTACGATCAAAATCACTTAACCTTGATCAAAAATAGAATTTAAATCATCAAGCACAATCGAATTCTAGGCATGATCATTAGGTACAATGATAAAATATCAGCACGATCAGAATTATCTAGATATGATCTGAGATAGGGTTGGAATGTTGTTGTGATCAAAATTATTTTAGGCACGAGAAAATCTAGGTACAATTATGATAAAAAATGAGGTCTCGTGAAACAGAAAAGGAAAGAAAGAAACGAACCTCAACAGTTTGTTGAGAATGCAAAAATGATAAAATCTTCTGAGTTAAGGGACTAAAAATTCCAGATCAAATTGGAATGGGATATAAGGGTTTATAACTAAGGAGAACTCAACAGGTTGTATGATGGGAGGATAGCGAGGATGATTAGAATAATATATCTATGATTAGAATGTAATCGGATAAGATAGTTCCATTGAGGACTGAGTAACAATCAAAGGGGATAGAAAAAATATCGTATCACTATTTCAAGGATCAAAGATAGGATATGCGGAAAAAATAACTTACAAAATAACAATCTTATTAATACCCCAAGCAAAAATCCAATTTCTAACTTGCTAAACTAGTTGAACTCTAAGTATCTGCAGAAAACTAAGGCAGCCGCCAAGGTATTAGAACTACTCTATTGGAATCATAAATCACCTAAATCAAATTTTCTTCCGATGTTGTATGTAACCCGTATGCCAAATGTATTTCAATTTCAAGTATGCCTCTCGATCAAAATATTTTACAGACATCAACTTCCAATTATCAGTCATTCTTCCAAAACTGACTATATCAAAATTACAATCTTTCCTTGCCATAGTAAATCCTTAGAAAATTCTTTAAGTTGATCCATGACCTATATTCAAGAATTTTCAATTCTTGAAATCAATTGACAGAATTACAATCATTAATCAATTTTAATCTTTAACTATGCACCTATCAATCGTTCTCATCCAAACGCATTAGCAAAATACCACAGAATCCCAATCGTTCTTACCATAACCAATATGAGCCTCCAATGTTTGGTAGAAATTGCAAATTCAATTGCTCCTTTCCAAAGTTGTATGCCAATGGTCTTATCTCAATTCCTCTCTACTTATTCCTTCTCTAGAACCTATCATTCCATTGCTCGTGTTATTCCTTCCATGGTTATATCCGTCCTTCTAGGTATAGTTGTCATCTAATCATAAAATTTGATCCTCGTCAAGTGTTCCTTTACTTGATCATTATATTCACATGTTTTATATATATTAATCCAAATTCACTTCCTCCATGGGAGAACATTACCAAATCCTATACTTTCCTCGCTAACTCTACCTACGTCTTCCTTTATCTTCAATAACTCTTTCTTTAAGCATAAAACTCAAAATCGTCAAATACCATCATTTTTGAATGAGGTATAGACACTAGCGAACACTATTAACGATTCTATTCCAAATAAGTCACAAGCTAGATATACCACTCCCTCAAGGCTAGCTTACTCAAGGTATTCTTCTACCTTCTCTATCCTTTAGCTATCTAATCTCATTAGAAGAATACCGATCCTCTAAGGATGTTCTTACCAGAATAATATAATTAGGTTGGTAGATAACTATCTAGGTTTTTCTGATATAACTATCAATCTGCTTTATATATAGCAGCAAAATATATATCTATCCAAAATATATGCAACATACTAAAATTGAACCTTGGAAGGAATTGAGGCAATACAGATTGATATGGTCCTAATAAGTTCTAGGAAAAATCAAGTAGAATTTCATAAGAAAACTATTCTTTCTGGTTGTGATAAGATGTTTCTGAAAAATGGCGACAACCGCTAGAAATGTAAATCCTCTAATCGGCAAAAATCAAAAAATTTGATGGTGCTAAAAAGACAACCATATTATGGATATAGTCTTAATAATATTCGAAAACCCAAATATATTCGAAGTCACTTTGCCTCAAATTTATGCCTCGCCAGAGTGCACCTGACTGCAGTAAAATTTTGGCTCCATAACTTGAATAGTAATAGGTTTTCGAGTAGTCTATCAACTTTATCCGTTTCCTGGCTGAACAACATAGGAGACAAATTTGATGCATTTAGGACGTAGTCTCAATAATATCCAAAAACCTATCAACACCTGAATCACCTCAACTTAGAGTCTATGCTCCGCTAGTGCACAACAGGCTGCAGTATACTTGCAGTTTCTATAATTCAAATAGATGGTTGCGACGCATATGTGCGAAGCCATATTAGGTCATTGAATATTTTTTTGACTTTGTCCATGAAAATTTTAAAGGAATAATTCAATAATTTAAAAAGTTTTTCAATGACTAAAGAAAATTCAATATTAGGATGGAATCAATTCTCTGACCGTTCGTGCTTCATGATACTCAAGCATTGAGTTTAAAAGCTTTCTAGGTCTTGAACTGATCAAGATGTTCTTAGAGAGAGTAAGGTTTCAAGTTGAGTGGAGGAAGTCAACAAATAAAATATTCTTGGTCTTAGAATAACCTAGAAAATATCAATCAATATTGGAATTATTTTTGAAAAATAATTCCCTTGGAAGATTCTTGAACAAGCTAAGTTGAACCAATTCTTTTAGTAATAATTAACCTTGGGGCTTTATGGTTCCAGAAGAATTTGGTTCGAAATTGGTCCCAAGAAAGTCAATTAAAAATAATGTCAAGATAAATGGTTGGATACACTAGTCGTAAAAATACTCTGGATAGATAAAAGTTTACCAAGTTTGCTAAAGGAGAATTTGAAACTCTAAATAGTGAAATAGATCTAGATCCCAAATAAAGATAGAGGAGTAAGATTTGATCAACAGATGGAGAAGTTGGAATAGGTTTGCTAACGAAGGAGATAAAAAAAATCTAATCTTAATCCAAAAACGGCGAGAGAGTATGGATCCTAAAGTATGCTAGAATCTGATAAAGATATGAAATATGGAAGAAAATAATCCCGAAAGTCATGAGATACTAAAATATACCAAAAATCTAGAAAATAAAATAGGCAGTAAAACATACCATCATACAATCGACCTAATCTAGATAAGGTTTAGGTACAAACGTAAGCAAGGGAACCTATAAAACTATAAGCAAGTCAAAAATAAATATTTTAAAATATATAATTTCGGCCCTATACTGTAACATGGTGAATATAGTAGACTCTCCGTTCACCATGTATATTATATATATAAAAATAATATCCAGGTATTCCAAAATTCTACTCTTTCAATTCTTAATTACCAATATATCCTTGATAAATACCGCCTTACATACATTCTCATTACAATTTTCAGAAATTGTATCGTAGGGGAGTCATGACTTTGGGAAAGATATTGGCCAGAAAAAAGTGTAATCAAGGGTAATATGTTATGCTTCGGTAGGGTATTATCTAGTTCTAATCAATAATTCTAGGTATCATTAGCTCTTCTGGTCCTGGTCTGGTTCGAGCAGCCTCCCGTTGCTCAATCTACTACTACGATTCTCTTGTCATGTTTTCTTGCGTCATGCATAGAAAATAAGATCTTGCTAATACCGACTGATAGGCATAGGTCAGGTTGTCTTCATAGTCTGGCAAGTTTAGGGGAAAGTATAAACAAGGTAACCTACCGTTCTATAAGCAAGCAAAAATAGTTACTTATATATATAGATAATTCGGTCCTATGTTGTGACAAATCAATATTCTAGTGTTCTAGTTGTTTCTAGGTATGTGCACTTAAGTTATTGATCAACCTACATGGGCCACCACTAAAAACATGTCACGACCCGATCCCAAATTATTGGATCGAACCGGATCATGCCCAGCCTGCACCGTTGTGAGACGGCAGCAGTAAGCTGTTCTATATGCAGGTATGCACAACAACATCTACACATTTGTCACAACTCGAATATACGAAAATTTTAAAAACTTTTTATTCAACAATTGAAAAGTACAACTGGAAATGAAAGTACTGAATTCAAATCGACAAACTCCAATACAATAAAACTAGATAACTGAAAATCAACTAGCTAGATGGTCGGCTCATCAGCCTCTGGTTCTGCGTCCTCTAAGGGGACTCTGGCAACACCATAGGATACAATATCGGGTCATAGTAGCTATTGTACAATAGCTCAGCATCCTCAATATCACCTAAAAATGTTGGTTTCCAGTCAGGAGGGAGCAAGTATGAATATGTATCTCACATTTCAAATAATAACAAAAAAGTGCAAGCTAAACAGTTGAAACAATATTTTCCAGCAATTTAACAATTCAATACTTAAAACAATGTGATTTGAATATGTAACGTCTATGACCGGCTTGGTTTGTACAATAGCATCCTAGCGACGCGATACGGCTTATCCCCATGTGTAAGAGGGGTAAGCTCGCACAATAACAATATGCAATATAGAGGGTATTGGTCATAAACGCTACACTATTCCCTCAATATCTCCACAATCAATATTTGAACCCTAGAAGAGGGTTCCGTGTAGCAATGTGGTTTAAACATGTAACTTAACAATTACTAAATAAAATGCAATAAAAATATAACCGTAACTAGCCTTTGTTTTATGACTGGAAAAGATGTGTCGGTACCGGAAGGAAGTCAAACTTGTCCTCGAAACCCTACAGTCGAGAATCCTGTCTTAGAATCATAATTGAACCATATCTAGGTGTGCTAGTTACAATCTCTAGAAATAACCATAGTCAAGTTTTAAGTTATTTAATTAACTACCGAAACATGCCTAACGTCGCAAGCTACGTTGTTTATCATTTACTTGGTAAAACCGGTTAATTGATTTAATTGGAGAAGATAGCATTTATAGGTTGATTGGCAAATCTTTGTATTTTCATTATATATATATATATATATATATATAACTATATTGTTTCTAGTGATAAAACATGAACTTGTTAACTTTCCAACATTTTATTCATTTAGAATTAAGTGTGAGAAATCCTTATTAATTTTATACAAAAATAATTAGTATCAGATTTATATTACTCGTCAAGGTACGCGATACCAACTCAGAAAGAAAGTAAAATCTATACTACACAATACGGGGTCACAAAAAATAAATATAAAACTGGGCTTATGCCCTTACAACTTATTTACATAAATTAATTAAATATTAAAAGTTGCTGGCGAGCTCTGAATGCCGGAAAGCGGTCTATTCAGGAGGCCGAGGCCCTGTCCTCGAAATATGAAAAATACCCAGTAACGAGTTCTAAATAAAATATAATATAATTTAAATATAAATTATAGAAAATGAGCGTCTCAGACTTGGTCATGCAATCTCACGTTGCTGGCTTACACCTCAACGTACAGGAAGTCATGTAGCGTTTGCGTTTCGCCGAGGCTCACCCGACCGATACGGTCGTCGCCTAAAAGGGATACAAAACTCACAAAATCCACATTTAAAGCCAAACAAAACCAATTTTGTAAACCGTTTTCAAAGACCGGATTTTGAAAATAGATTTTAATTTATCAATTACTAAGCTTAATTAAATAATAGTATTTTGAAATATTTACTAAAAACTTGGGCAGCGCCTCCTCTGTAACTAGGACAATCTAGCCACATAGGCGGTACAAAACCCACACCCAACCAGTCGATCCCGAACCGGGGAGACAACACAATATCATCACATACAAAGTCCAACCCAAAAGAATATAATCCACCAAAAGCCAACCACAGTATATGAATAATGTCCCAGCTAGAGAAATTAATCCCACAACGCAATGGGAAAGGCTAACAGCACATAAGAATGGTTCCCAATAATAATCAATCGAAGGAAAATAACTATAATTCACATAAACAAGTCCGAGTAGGTCTTGAACGTCGTATCCTCATAAACGCAACAATTAATAAAAGCCGATCCCCGAAACTGGGTCGGGACTGCATCATCATTGACTATCTAACGGAGGGACGAGCTACTATGATTAACAAAAATATACCGAATAGGCTCGATGACAGAATCCGAAGGGTGGCCTCGGACTCGGATCGGTTCCACAAAGCATCGTCAACGACTCGGAAGTCTTCGAGCGAGTCCCCGACAGCGATGAACGTCAGCGATGTGGAGCCACAGGTGTACGAAGGCGGACCGGTTCTGCAATGAACGCTGGCCGTAAAAGGGACAAACGTGGGAGGGTTGCCAACTACAAGGGAGGGGTCGACGGACCGTTGGGTCGACGTGGGAGCGCGGACACGAGTCAGGAGGCTGGCCGCAAGGGGTCCGGGGAGGCGGATCCGGCGCGTGCAGCCACGGGATCGTGGGTCCGGCCGGTCGGGATGGCCACGAGGCTGGCCGAATCTGGCACGGGCGACCGTGGGGTCACGGATCTGGCTGATCGGGTACGGGGTCAGGCGTCGGAGGGGCTGGCCGATGGTCGACTGCTGTGGGAAGTGGTATTGGTGTGGGTTGGAGTTGGGAAGGAAGAGGAGAGGGAAAGAGAGAGGGGGAGATGGAAGAGGGTGCTAGTGAGGGTTTATTCTCTTGACTTTAGAGTATTAAATGGAGGTGGTGGTGAGTTTAATGAGAAGTAGTGGAGTGGGATTTGAGGGAGAGGTGGGAACATGGGGAGAAAGAGGAGAGAAATGGTCCAA
The DNA here is from genome assembly GCA_029216955.1 of Iris pallida. Taxonomy (NCBI): domain Eukaryota; kingdom Viridiplantae; phylum Streptophyta; class Magnoliopsida; order Asparagales; family Iridaceae; genus Iris; species Iris pallida. The sequence goes on along the minus strand of JANAVB010043809.1, from coordinate 18,614 downwards.
GTCGTGGGGGGTTGGAGCCAGGTCTTGGAGTAAAACATGGGGTTGGCTGTTAGGTTATAGCTTAATTTTTTTTAACAAAAGGGTATACATATATATAAGAAATTCATTAATGGATTTCATAAGACTTCGGGACGGAACCCAAGTTAGGTTCGGGCTCAGGGTCGGAAGACGGGATCTGGGTACGGACTCAGGACGGGGCAATCAATCAAAGATCCTAGTCCATAAATTTTAAAAATAATAATTTTCCTATTCCGACTAATAATGAAATAATAATAATAATAATAATAATAATAGTAATAGTAGTAATAATAGTAATAATAATAATTATAAACCTAACTAGCTAACCAATTAACCAGGGATACTCTAAGGCAACCAAAATCTAATAATCGACTAAAATTCGATTAATTCCAAAAATCTAATAATACCTATATTGCGGGTTTTACAAGTTTGTTAAAAAAAATACTACAAAGGGTATTCATAGACCTTTCAGATGGATCCACAAACATGAGTAGGTCATCCGCATATATCAAGTGAGAAACCATCGGGATCGTCTTCCGGAACAAAAGGGTAACTTCTCCATCCATGACTACCTCGTCTATCAAGCACGAGAGGAATTCCATCACAATGGTAAAAAGGTAAGGGATACCGGGTCTCCCTGTCTAAAACCCCTAGAACTTTTAAAGTAGCCTTTCGAGTGACCCTGAATAAGAATCGAGAAAATAGGAGTGCAAATACATTCTCTCACCCTATTTACCCACCACAAGTCGAAGCCCATACATGTCATAATATGCCACAAGAAGTCCCGGTTCACTATGTCGAAAGCCTTTCTAAGGTCCAGTTTGATACAAGCTTTGTTCCCTCCCTACTTGTTGAAATCCGTGACCAGCTCATAATCAAGCAAACAGTTGTTAGAGATCGACCTTCCTTTGATAAAAGTAGCTTGATTAGGAGAGATAAGTTCTTGCATGATTGGTCTCGTCTGACTGTACATCAGATGTGTAATGATCTTGTATAGAAAATTACAGCACGTAATAGGCCTGGAGTCACCTAAGGAGGAAGCCCCATCTGCCTTAGCAATAAGTACCACAAAAGTATGATTAAATTCCTTTAGTAGTTTACCTGATTCAAAAAATTCTCTGACCATTTCTAGGATATCCAGTTTGATAGAATCCAATGGGCCTTAAAGAAAGTAGCACCGAACCCATCCGGTCCTGGGGATTTATTCTTGTCAGCCTTCTTGACAATAAGTTCAATCTCATTAATAGTAACTAGCTGTCGCAAAACCTGATTACCTCTACATGTTATCAGTTTTTTGACCTTAAAATGATAATCTGGTCTGATAATAAGCCTGGTTGTAGAGGTCCTGGAAGAATCTGGTCGCTTCATCAGCAATTATATCCGCTTGAGTAATGTTGGCCCCATTAGAGTCAATAAGGTCGTGAATGGCATTTCGGTGTTGTCCAGCTTTTACTAGGGCGTGGAAAAACTTAGAGCACCTATCACCATCTTTGGGCCAGTTATATTTCACCCATTGTCTAGCTTGAACCTCATCAAGGAACCTCTACCTGCGCAAGAAGTCCTGAAGGGCAACTTCTTCTTCATTTATAGTCGGGTTAAAGGGTTCAGAGTGGATCCTCACTTCGAGGTCAACAAGATTGTCTTCCAGCTATTGACGAGGGGTATAATGGTTCTCCCTGTTCTAGGTCTTAAGCCATTTTCGGTACATTTTAATTTGAAAGCAACCCTGAATTGGGCAGAGCCATGAATGAGTGTTAGTCCTATTTTTATTGCTTATCTTTAAATTATGCATATGGACCTAGAGTTAATGAACCACCTCTTGTTTAACAAGCATTTCATTAACCTTGTCATAAATGTGCCACGATATGTATGTGAGTTGTGAGTAGCATATAGAGGTAACTTGCATGTCGGCTGATCACCTTAGCGCATGTGTTAGGTATAACTGCTAAATAGATGCATGATAGGAGACTTGGCAGTTATTAGAGGTACAATGTCGTGGATATGACATAAATAGGTACATAGGGTGGGGAGACAGTTCCTTAACATATGGGTCTAGTATGTACTTCCCTTTTATACCCGGAAGCTTCGCTGGAGATACAGACAAGACGAGTCCCTTTACTGTTCCTGTTGACCTTGACATTCGAAAAATGCCATACTTTAAGGTGTATGCCCAGTCCCAAAATACGTAGGACTAGCATACGCTACATGCCAGCAACATTTCTCTAATGGACCAAAACTTCCTATTAAGCCCATTAGTTAATGCTTAAGCTGTAAATCGCTAACAACCTAGAATAATAACACTACAAGTCACAGGTACACAGCTAATCTCATCCACACAGATAATAAGACACAAGATATCAAGTCCAATAAAATAATACTGATGAAAAGGATCTGTCCAGCAGAAAAATAAAAATAATAACAGTGCGGGTAAGACTTTCGAAACCACAATAAAAGGAAATAAGTATTTATCAACTATAAGTATGCTAAAATAAAAGAAAATAAGGTAGCAAGTCTAAATAAAGAGATGATATGGATCAAGAGAAGTCCTCTGGCACTATCTCGTCCTCCTACGAAAGTACGTCACCTGTCTCGACTCAAGAACTGTAAATCGTCGGGTAGTCCTCCTCTCTAACTAAGCCTGGAGAGATCACCAAGTCCTCAGGGGACTAGGAAACACAAAATATTATATGCTTACTGTACAGTAAATAACATGTAAGAAAAATAGGAATAACAAGTACTTGAAAGATAACACATAAGAAACTCTATAGATGGTGATATATCATGAGAATAATATTAATCATGGCTATAGGTACATGCGATAATAACCTCAGTCCGGCAAGCACTAATAGTCTTATAATAGGTTCTCTACCGCAGCCCGGCGAGGTACTAACAAAAGAGGGGTATAGCCACGACTAATAAACACCCTCTCCTAAGGTACTAGGAAGTCAAGTCTATCATGTCTAGTCATGTCCAAGTCAAGTATAGGTCAAGGCATATCAGATAATCATGGCACATGATAACACAACAATAATAGGATCTATATAGGAAAAATAATGATATATAGAATAAATAAAATAGCATATGTGCACGTATAACTAGAAAACAACAGTAATAACGAGAAAATAACAGTAGCATGAATCAGAGGAAGCATGTGATCAAATCAGACAAAAAAGAAAAAGCAATATAAGAAATGCATGTAAGTACTGTAAAGTTCGGCAAGGTGTACTTGCCTGGTGGTAGCGGTAAAACAAACAATATCCAATCACTTAGTGATCCACAAAAGTCCAACTCCCGTAAATATCCGGATGCTGAAACAGACATCACCAATGTATTCAACATAAGATAAACATCTAAGTATGACTACTAATAAGTCTAATTCTGGACACAGGGATAAACGATAATTTTGGGCCAAACAGTGTCCGCCGCTGGATCCGTTTTGTTCCAAAAAGTGTGCCAGAATCAATGGTCTCTAAATTCGACAAATTATATACCAATGAATCCAATTTTTTGATACAAAACCAATGGTATGTCCAGATTTGGATTCCGATGAGCCGTACACAAAATTGCCCATTTAGTCGGATCGTTGGCTCCGCCAAAACGGCGATCTGGTCAACATTCTCAGAATTGGACCAAACTTGGCTCATAGGACCAGAAAAATAATACAAGTCCAGTGGCATAAGTTTTGTCACAATGTGGCGAACGTTTACAAAGTAATTAGTATTCTTGCAAAGGGGTCGATACGGTGTACCTCGACCGATAGGTACGCCTCGAATTCGTCGCACACACGCAAACAGTTCGTATTTTGTCAAATCTCACACGTTTGTAACATCCGTACGCACCTCTCAATAACTTTCGGATCGTGACAAATTTGCCCGGTTTATCGGGACAGATCCCGTATCGGGAGAAGTTCTAAGTTTTGAAAACTGTTTTACGTAGTTTTTTTAGATTTTTGAAAGCAATTAACTAAGTTTTACTGGATGAACAGAAACCATAAAATAGGTTTTACATTCCTATAGGTAATATGAAAGGTTGTTCAAAACGTTTTCAAATTTTTTTAACAGGTTGACAATAATTAGTCTTTAAACAGGGGTACAAGGACTGTTTTTGAACTGTTTTGTAACAATTAACTTTGGATCGAGTTTTCTTCCAAACCAGGACACCAAAACTCGTTTCGCTGGGAGGGAATCCTAGAGGGTCATGTTGTAAACATGTAATAAGAAACCGTGCAAAAAAATATGCGATTGTAAGAGAGAAAACTCACCACAAAGTTAGGGGTTCGGGACTGCTGTCACTGATGCTGCTGATGTTGCACTGCTGCTGCGGGTATGGTTTGGCCGGCTGACGGCAACTTTGCGGCGACGGACAGAGGTCGGAGGTGGTCGTTGAGGAGTCGGGGTAGTGCTGGGTGTAAGAATGAGGTTAGGGTTGAGAGATTTTCTCTCTTCTCTTCCGTTATATAGAGAAGGGGGGTTGGCCTGTGTTTTGGGCCTGGGTTTGTAAAAGGATCAGGATTAAGATTGAGTTTAGGTTTACAAATCTTTGGAAGATTTGATAAAAATTTGTTGAAGATTTGAGAATTTAAAAAAAAAAGATTTAGTCATAGCAGTCGGGTTCCTTCTTCCTGCGTGGGAACACCAATAATGTTGTTATATATATATATATATATATATATATATATATATATATTATATAATATATAATATATATATATAATAATATATATTATATATATAAATATATATATATATATATTTAATATATATATTATTAATATATATATATATATATATATATATTATATATATATAAATTAATTTATAATATATATATTATATATGTATATAAAATATACATATATATATAATATATATAAATATATATATTATATATATATATATATATATTTAAAAAAAAATATATATATATATATATAAATTAAAATCTATATATATATATATATATATATATATATTATATAAGATGGTCGGAGCCCCTCTGCTCCCATCTCCGTCCCTTGCGGCGGGTGGTTAGGCTGGCCGTCGGCCTCCTCGGCCCTGCGGGCCCCTGTGCATCTATCCCCTGGAGGCCCCCACTTCTCCACCTCTTCTAGCATCCCCGGCGCCTTTCCCTACCGCCGACTTCTACAGCCGTTCGGCTTCTCCTCGCGAGCTGCCTGGTCCCTTCCGCTAGTGTTCCCACTTGCTAGCTCCGTCTAGACATAGTGGGATTGCCTTGTCGTTGTCGACTTCCCAGCAGACGCCGCCCTCGGTGTCGTAGTCGTCGTCGTGCTCGGCGCCATCCGGCTCCCTCGCCCTCCGGGTCCTCGCCTCTTCCCTCCGAGCTTTTGGCTGAGACCGCCCCGGCTCCTCCCCCTCCCTCGATGTAGGCGTCCCCCGGCGGCGCCCCCTCTAGGCCCTGCGCTGGGTACCCGTCCCCCTTGCTGCCCCCTTTGTGGCCGGCGCCCCTCTCGCTCCAGTGGCCGTCGTGCGTCGGCGGCCCCGGATTGGACCCCACGGTCTCCTCTACCCTCGTCGGCGTCCCCCTTCGTCGGTGGCCCCCCATCGTGGGCTATGGGGTTGCGCAGCGGCCCTCTCCGGTCACCGCGCAGTGGCTGCCGCTCACGTTCGTACTCCCTCTCCAGCGCCGATCGCCGGTCCCCCGACGGCGGTGGATACGTCCCCGTCTGGCCCTCTCCCCCTCGAAGGCCTAAGGCGATCCCTAGTCTCATGCTGGAGGAGCCCCCCGACGCCGGTGGTAGGGATCGCCATCCGCCACCCGTGAGCCCTCTCTCCAGGCGGCCAACCCCCCAATTTCTCTCAGTCTCCCCCTCGTCGGACGCCCCCTTGGCGACGTCGACCGCCCCCGCCCCCTCTCCTCGTGTGCTCACCGGGATTCCCCTCCTCCGAAGTCGTCTCGCGGTCCCCTCCGTGGGTCGACGTCAGCTCCGTACCGAGCTCGGCTGTCCCTCCCGCAGCGGGAGGTCGCGCCCTCGCACCCCATTCCCTCCTCGCTGTCTCGCCACCCCCCCCGTCTGCTCCCCGGGTTCAACCCCCCACCACGTCGGGATGTCCTCCCCTGCCGGAGCCCCAGCTCCTCTCTCGTCTCGCTGGCATGCCCGCTCCTCTCTCGGTCCGTGGGGCGACCAGCCGTCGGGCTCCACGCTGGGGGGGGGGGTCGAGGCTCTCGAGCCGTACGCCCTCTCCCATCGGGTAGGTCGCCATTTCCTCGGAATACGCGTGCGCATAGGGCCACGCGCCCACCCCCCCACACTTTCTCGAGATGCGCGCCCGGTGTGGCGGTTTAGGACTTTCATAGTTTTTGAAATTTGGAATTTCAAAATTTCAAAGTCTTTCGGAATTTTGGTTCCAGCAAAACCGAACAATCGTATTTTTAGTATTTCTACATGTAGTTTTAATTTTTTGCTAATCAGAACTTCTTTTGTGTTTTCCAGCCCTGCACTGTACTGCTCTTCATGAGCTCACCTTCTTTTTCAATAAAATTATTTTTCATTAAAATAATATCTATATATTATTATATATATATATATATATATATATAATATATATATATATATATATATATATATATATATATTATATAGATATATTTGTTTTTTAATATAAATAAAATCTATTTATATATATTTATATATATATATATATATAATATATATATATATATATAATATATTATATATATTGAATGAAAAGCGCTCTAAGCGAGCAGTACAAGTCCCAGGGGCCGGAAAACACAAAAGCCCTGTAGACAAATTAACAACTACAAAATATTGAAAAGGTAATTCCAAAATTACGAAAAATTTCGAAAAAAGAGTAGAGTGTGGGCCCACAGCCCTAACAAGGTTTTTTTTTTTTTGAAGAAGAAGGAGACACGCAAACCGAAATTCGAAAAAATTCGAATTTCGAATTAGAACTGCGCCAGCTCAGGGCCCAAGGGCAGGGGCCGCTCCACTGCCCAAGGGGGGAAGGCCCGCAGACCAAAAGGGGGGGGGGACACGTGGCGCCCAACGCGCGTGGGGGGGGCACGTGGCGGGCGATGCGGGGCCCAAGGCCTGCTCCGCGCGCTGGCCCACTGTGGAAGCACGGGAGCCGATGGGACGGGGACGGGGACGGGGCCCCGGGGGCGAGGGACCCGAGGTGGCGCTCGGGCCACCCAACCTCCGCCGGCAATGGAGGGAGGGAGAGCCGGCGCCAGGCTACGCAGAGCTGCAACGGCGAGGGCCGGGGAGACGGGGACCGCCCGGAGGGGGATGCGAGGGGGAGGCCGAGGGCGGCGAGGAGGAAGCTCCGGAGAGGGAGGGGGCACGGGGGAGGGCCGGGGCGGGGCCAGTCAAACGCGGCGGGGGAGGGGGCCTCCAGCCCGCGGCGAAAACTCCGGAGGTCATAGGGAGGCGGAGGAGCGGTCCACGAGGGGAGCTCGGAGCACGCCGTAGAAGGGCCGGCGATGGGGCGGCCGTCGCAGGGAGAAGCCACGTCGAGCGGAGACGCCGACAAGCACGGGGGAGGGAAGATGGGGGGCGGGAGCGATGGCGTCAGGGGACGGGCGGACGCTACCAAGGAGGGGGGACTCCGCAGGAGAGACGGCGAGAGAGTGGGGGGGAGTTGGAGCTACGGCGCCGGAGGGGCGGGGGCGCTGCCAAGGGTGGCGGCTCCGCGGGGAAGACGACGAGGGAGGGAGGAGATCAGCAGAGGGGGGGTGGGCGAGCCAACGGGGGCCAGAAACAGCCCGTCGACGCCGCTGGAGACCGATCCTTCCCGAGAACTGCCGTAGGAGATCCACGGCGACGCCTGCGATGGCGACGTCGGAGGCGACGGGGACGCTGCCGCGGAGGGAACGGGCGGCGCACTGAGGGCAGTGTGAGAGCCAGCCAGGGGAGGGCAACCGGGGCGGTAGAGGGAGAAGACCATGGGGCGGCGGTGGGAGCTGCCACGGGGCGACCCACAACGGCGGCGGCCACCAGGGGGCCGGCCACCAAGGGGGACCCCATCCGCCGAGAGCTATATATATATATATATATTTTATATATATATATATATATATATATATATATATATATATAATAAAATATATATATTTTTACTAGAGCTTAGGCGCGTGCGCCTAAGGAGGGGTTCGAACCCGGGCCACCCGCCCGGGGACCCTCGTCGCTACCAACAGGCCACGACCCCGCGGACATATATATAATATATATATATATATATATATATATATAATATATATTATATATATATATATATATATATTATATATATCTTTTTACTAGAGCTTAGGCGCGTGCGCCTAAGGAGGGGTTCGAACCCGGGCCACCCGCCCGGGACCCTCGTCGCTACCAAAGGCCACGACCCCGCGGACATATATATATATTATAATATATATATATATATAAAATATATATATATATATATATTTATATATATATAAGCCTAATAACTTATATACACATATATATATATATAGCCTAATATATATAATACTATAAATTACATTTCTATACACTCATGTACACCAAAATCCAAGAAAATATTCTTGACATACAATAGCATTTTCTCACAATAAAAATATCCATGTAAAACCATAAAACATTAATATCAATCAAAATAAAGTACAAAATTTATGAATATAAAATATATCTATATGGATGTCTTTACACATACTATACGACTACATAGGTTTTGGTTAGGTTCGGGTCAAGTTCGGACTAAATTGGTACAACCGGATCTCCTAAAAGTCACAATCTTAATAAATAACTAATTAAATTATTTATAGGGGTCAAGTCAAAACTTTGACTGATTTTTCTAGTAGGGACAAACTATGGCAAGGCCTTCCCTAGCATGGCTAATACACTAGTCAAAGCACACGACTATACTCTTTGTGCCATGATTCCTAGTAATCTTGCATTCCAAAACTTAACCATGACTAAGGTCATCTATGATAATAACTATGTAATTAAAATATTTATAAAATTCCAAAAATCCCTATTTGAGTCAAATAAATAATGAAAATAATTATCAAAAATTCAGGGGTGTTACATGAGGCCCCTGGTGGCCAGAAAGGGGACTATGCTAATCTCATATAGCCAGAGTGCTCATGCACTGAAGTTTTACATACGAATAGTTAAGTGACCTTAGTTGATGTCTTGTCACACTCTGTTCGAATCAGTAACGGCAGTGTCACATACGAATAGTATGCTACCCCTTGTCCTTTTTTGGTTGTAGGGGTGATCCACAGTTTCGATAATGGGATACTGGACCTTGTTATGATTTAGTATATTTTACTTTTTTCCATGACTTGTGACATTTATATTCAGTTTATACGTCATATTTTTATGTATCTTGTTACGTCCCTTTGAGGACCTGGTGATCTCTCCAGGTGTAGATTTGCATGACTTTCTGCAGGGTACTAGCCATAATCGTGATCTTCTCTTTTTCTATCGAAGATGTTTGCCTTAGATCATCCTATGCAGCTTGTATTCTTTATTTTGCTATTTATTTCTTTCTACTTCAATGCTTGATAGTAGATTTGTCTTCATCTAGCACCTTGTACATTGACAGTTTCATATTTGATTAAATAATATCTTTATTATTTATTTTTTGTGAATGAGATCTAGTGAGCCATGACAATTTGCATATACAGCTTACGGATATTTATTATACGGCTACATGTACGTTACCTAGTCCTACATATTTTGGGACTGGAGCGTTAAAGACTTGAAGGATGTTGACATACATGAAGATGAGATCGTTTGATGCTAACTCTATTATTTTTGTCCAATTCTTATGAGAATCTTATTCAAATGTTACTATACGAAAATGACTCATTTTCGTAGAAGAGGCTACGAGTGCCTTATTGTCTAATGAGGTATGGATGTTGGCTTCTCATGGCAAAAATGTGGAGACCAAGCCCAAGGTTTGATGGCAAAAGAAAGGATAAACGATAGAGAATCTTCTAGCACAAGGTCAAGGTCCATGTCGAAGACACCAATTTAGAGGTGAAGTGCTTTAACTACAATGAGAAAGGATATTATGCAAATAAGTGCCCACATTCAAAAAAAAGAACAAAAAAAGAGAATAAGACAAAGAGTGAAGGTGATAAAGTAAACTGTGCTTCAGAAGCCAACAACAACGGAGTCTTTTTAGTGGCACATCACAACATGAGTGGATTCCCGATTCAGGATACTCATACCATATGTGTCTAAAGGGGAAGTGGTTTTCTTCCTACAAGGCAACAGATGGTAGTTTTGTGTTGATGGACAACATCAACGCATGTCTAACTATTGGAATTGGGTCTATCAAGGTGAAAACTCATGATAGAATTATGAGGACTTTGGCCAATGTCAAACATGTTTTCGACCTAAAAAATCTTATTTCTCTTTGTGCGTAAATGGTAACAAATTTATTGCCGAAGGTGGAGTCTTATGGGTTGCTCGTAGTTCTTTGATGGTGATGAAAGGCCACCGACATGGTATCCTTTATATCTTATTGGAAAGTACTATAACTGAAACTTTAGCAGTCAGTACAACTGATTCATTTGATAGCACAAATATTTGACATATGCGGCTTGAGGATATGAGTGAGAAAGGCTTGTCCTTACTGAGAAAACATGGGTTACTGAAGAACTTGAAGAAGTCAAGTATGGCTTTCTGTGAGCATTGTGTTTATGGCAAGCAACATAGGGTGACCTTCAGTACAAGCAAGTAGAAGACAAGAGGTATTCTCGACTATGTGCATACATATGTATGGAGATCAGGCAAAATTCTTTCTAAAAGGGTGTGAGGTACTATGGTTTTTATTGATGATGATACACATTAGTATTTGATCAAAACAAATGATCAGGTCTTCGAGAAGTTCAAACGGTAGAAAGCGATGGTAGAGAACAGACAGACAGAAAGGTAAAGATATTGAGGTCGGATAATGGTACTGACTATACCTATGAAAATTTTAAAAAATTTTGTGCTAAAGAAGGTATCATGAGACATTGAATTGTCAGAAACACATCACAGCAGAATGGATTAGCAGAGAGGATGAACTGAATCTTATTTGAGAAAGCAAGATGTATGCTCTCTAATACCGATTTAGGCACGGAATAGTGGACGGATATTATACACATGGCACGATACTTGGTTAATATATCACCAACCCTGGATATAGACTGTAAGACTCCATATGAGAAGATGACCAATAAACCAGCAAATATAGCACTTTGTGCGTGTTTGGATTCAATGTTTACTATCATGTCAATGAGGATAATCAGTTGAATCTGAGAGCCAAGAAAATCATTTTCTTAGGATATGCACAATGAGTGAAGGGATACCGTTTATACTGCCTAAAGGATATCGTTCTTGATCAATAGGGATGTCACATTCGATGAGTCTTTAATACTCACTTCAAGCAAGAAGAGTGAGTCCGATCATGATAATGGTGTATCTAGCAAGTCTCATACTATATAGAGATTGAGTCATCTAAGGATGCGTCAAATGAGGTAGAGGTTTTTGAAGATGTTCATCATGCCCCAAAAGAACAACCATTAGAGGAACATCAGTACCAGCATCAAGATTCCTCGGCCACCACTATGCTAAGGAGATCGGTCAAGCTAGTGCACAAGTATGGATTTGATAAACCGGTGAATCACTATGGACATTGAATGTGGTGGTATATGTACTACTAGTAGAGGATGACGAGCCTATCACTTTCAAACAAGCTGTCAAAGATATTAAAAGCAAGAACTAGATGGTAGCTATGTAGAGATTCAGTCTCTATACAATAACTGTACATGGGATATGGTTCCATTGTCCAAGGACAAACGAGCTATAATGCAAGTGGGTGTATAAAAAGAAGGGATAGTTTCCAGAGTCGGTGTAGAAATGTTGCTTGATAGCACTTATGGACGGGTTTGACGAATGGTTGATTTAGTGAAGCTATGCGGTGGAGAAGTATGTCGGCTCAATTTTGTGGAAAAACCTTGTTGGTGTGGAGATATAATAAAAATGTCAAACAAAATAGGCCCATAACAATTTTGACTTTAACTATATAGTTGATTGGATTTCCATATACTAGATTTTTATATATTAGATTTTCATATATGAATTTCTAATATATGGTAAGCCTACATAAGATTGAATTTTCATATATGGACACATGGCATGCTATATAAAGGGTCTAATGGTTCTCCTTGAGATATTACGTTGTGGTAATGAAAGTTGTTGGATAAGTTTAACACAAGAGAACTAAAGTTGTTGAATAAGTTAAACACAAAAGTTTAAGAGAGTTTTGTCTTTTTTTTTTATCTTTGTGGTTGGGACTTTTTAAGAGCAAGAAGAGAACTGTTGAGAGAGCTTATGTAATTCATTTTCTTCTTCATAGTGTAACTAAACCATCATCGTCCTTGGGAGTAGGCATATTGGCCGACCACGTAAATTCTTGTCTTTGTAGTTATGAATTTTCTCTGAGGTATTCTCTGATTTCTTGGATTTATTTTCGCTGTGCTCCAACAGTCTCAAGTGAGGCTTCCTCACATCAAGTTCAAACAACCTGGTCAATCTTGTTGGATGGCCTACAAATAATTAAAGTTGCAACAAATTGACCATTTGAAAATCATTAATCACCTTTTTCCATAAGTTATTGCTTCACTGTGTTAGAACCGGTTCTAACAAAAATGGTGTATTTAACGATCTTGAAAATAGAAGTCAATATGTGAAAAATATTCTTTTCAACCTTAAATACTTTTGAGAGATGAAAAACATTTAAATGTGTTACTAGGTATTGTTAATGAACATTGTAGAAGCATGAAAATTACAGCAGACTGGACATATGCGCCCAAGTCACCAATGAACCTTATGTGCCCAAGCCACCAATGAAGACATATGTGCCCAAAGATTCTAGAGAGGTCATATGCGCCCAAGCTTCCAGGGAGGTCATATGCCCATGCCCATTCTAGGCTACTCCAGAAGGGGGCACATAGTCCTGTTTCAGGCTATTCGCCAACGCCAGAGTAGCCCCTGACTAGTCAAACCTACGATCAAAATATGTACCAAATCATACGGCCACATCAGTCTCTACAAGCACTCGTGTACCGAAGCATGCGGCCACGTCAGTACCACTATCACGCAACCTGCATGCGCCTACACCCTATGCGCCCAAAGCAGGACCATGCGCCCACATGAAAACCCGTGTGTTTCCTCATGTGGGCGTATAACATCATTCCAGCAAGAACGACTATAAAAAGGGTCTCATCCTTCTTCAAAACACAGAACGGAGAGCATTTTCAAGAGCCAAATTGCTTCTTGCCAGTGAGCCGAGAGTAGCAATTTTCTTAGGTTTCTCCCACTTTTGTAATCGGAGTGTCAACGGATAAAGGAGCAACTGCCGCTCGATCTCCATCGTCCTATTCCCAAGAATTCTTTTTCTACTCGGGGATCCTCAGGCAGGATCTCAGGTATACTCGATTTGTGGTGCCTTACGCCAATAAAAAAAGACAGCATTTTTTTTTCTTTTTGTGTGTGTCACAAAAATGGCGACTCTGCTGGGGACTACCTTTTTCTTTGACGAGAAGTGGTGACGCAATCCGATACCGACAAAGTGGGGAGCACTCAGAAGATGCTGATCATGAAGTTTGATCAGCAGACGTTCGAAGAGATGATCTCGAGGGATGGCTCTACTCCTTTAAAATTAGCGAAGCCAAACAAGTCTCGTAAGACTTGGCTTCCGATGGCTCGCAACGCATACCCTTCCAGTGTCATAGCAGATATGCAATTGAAGGACTCTGTCACATGGGCGCATGGCTAGCCACAGAAGCTCCCGAATGAAGAAGGCTCACACCGTTCTGGGCTCTACTAGCCCAGCGACTTCTCTCTTGTGCAACCAACAACAGAGTGTTCAATGCTCGAGACTTGGCAAAGGAAAACACTACGATGCCAAGAATCAGAGTGTACGACACTCCAGGTAATCTAACGAGACTCACAAATGAAGGAGGCGAAGCTGGGAGAAAACTGTGCTGCTTTACCAAGCATGCGCCCAAGGGGGTGTGGGCGCATAATTCTGATCATAAGGCTTCTGTCTTCGACAGATTGTGCATCCAAGGCCATGCGCCCAAGGCTATGCGCCCAGGCTCAACTGACCCATAATATGCGCCCAAGGGGGTGTGTGGGGGCATAACTCTGATCAGAAGGCTTCTGTCTTCGACAGATTGTGCATCCAGAGCCATGCACCCAAGGCTATGCGCCCAGGCTCAACTGACCCACACTATGTGCCCACATCGAGGAAGCTCAGGCATACTGCATGAAGCATGCGCCTAAAGGCAGACTCCAGGGCCTATGTGCCCACAGCAAAAAGACAGGCCCCAACGCGTATAACACAGGGCTTTCTTCAAGGTCATCACAGAACTTAGGTGTAGGGGTTGCCCCTGCACGTGAACTAAGTCTGGATGTGCCAACTCTCCTTACAAACCCACATGCAAAGCTCGGCGATGCATGTGACATGGGTTTTAAGGCAAAACTCCCTTCCGCTGACTTATGCGACATGATAAATCATAAGCGTAAAGCGAGGGAGGACACAACAATTCATGGTGCACATTGTGCACCAGCATTGTCATCAACTTTTGCTGCTCCAAAGCAACGAGAGTGCCCTAGAGGCAGTTGTGTTTCGACGACTGTTTTTGATGATGAAAAGCCGCTGTGTGTTTCATCCAACATGGCTTCATGGGGTCCCCCTTATGGAAGCCCCAATCAAAGACTGTGGACCACGAACCCAACTTTCTCTCTCAATTTCACGAGAAGAAGAAGAAGAAGTCTACCAACAGATGGCCAGCAGGATGTCGCATCTGAAGGAGTTTATATGGGTACTCGGTCAAAGGCGAGATTTTGTATAGATGACGAGGACTCCCAAGCTGGGGGTAGTATTCCCTCAGAGTCTGAAGCGGATGACCTTCACACTGGGATAGCCTTCTAGAGGATGATGACCTCTCCGAGTTTGACAACGACTATCTACCTCCCCTACATGAAGATGAGGGACTTGTCAACTCAAATACAGACAGTATCAGCACCAGTAGTCATGTTTCCTCTGTTCGTCCTCGCATGTTATCTACATACATGGCAGACGAAGAAAGACCTAAAGAAGCTAGTGATCAGACTAACAAACGGCTAGAGGGTCTTGAAATAGTATTTGCCAAGATCACTAATATGCTTACCAGTATCATGGCGGTCCAAGCTGTTGGGGCTGTTCCTCCACCTCAACAGAACGTCTCGGCTCACATTAGTCCGGTTCATAGAAACAACCCTCCTTTACTACAAAGGTAGTATCATTCTATTGTGCCTCATCCAAATCTTGCAAATGCTGGGGGTGCTCCTTCACCAACGACGCCTGCAACCGTATAGCAGCCGTTTCCAACACCTGCTAAATCAACAGGATGCAATTGATTCTCTGGTTGCCCGTCTCGACACCATCTCACACAAAGACGAGCTTCAGAAGATGGACATATCTCAGCCTTATCCTCCTGAATGGGAGAATGCTACTTTCCCTCCTAATACAAGCTGCTGATGCTAAATTCATTTGACGGGATGACTTCTCCTCGTCAACACATGATATATTTCAACACACAGATTCTACACTTACCCAGGGATGATCCGTTCTTGTCAAAGCTGTTTATTAGCACCTTGTAGGGGGTATCTTTTGAATGGTTCTGCAGTCTGCCTGACGGTTGTACCAATTCTTTTAAGACTTGGAGAGGTTGTTCATCAACCGTTTTACGAGAGTGGCATGAATGTTAGTATGTCCACCCTCATCGAGACCAAGCAAAGGAGGACTGAGTCTGTCATTGCTTTCATCGAACGCTTCAGGCGGCTAGCGTTGAAAATGCCCTTCGGCATACCAGACTCAGAACTTATGGATACTTGTCGACATAACTTCCTTCCTACAGTAAAGTTCTGTCTGGGTATTCATAAGTATGATACATGGTCCGCTTTAATTAGGGCCGCTGATGCTGCTGAAAATGACGTCCCTAATTTAGAATTACTGGGGTTGAGAACACCCAAATCTGAAGACAAAGGCAAGCATCCTCAAACTATCCCTGTCCGTGGGGGTAAAGGAAAAGAAGTCTTGAAGGTTGACACTTCCAAGGGAGCTTCCAATTCTCAAGGCGCCTCTGACAAACCTAAGGAGACCTTCTCCTTTGACGAAGACGATGTCATTACCATTTTTCACACATTGACAAAGGGTAATAAACTGACATTGCCTCTACCATGACATCCTGTAGAGGCGAACCAACTTAACGATCCCAGGTACTGTCTTTATCATCAGTATGTGCATCACTCTACCAAGGATTGCATCATCCTGAAGAAGAAGATACAACAGCTTATCGACAGCCAAGTGATCACCCTCGAAGCTGAAGACAATGTCGTATCTTCTAACATGATCTCTCTTCAGTTTGGTGACTTTCCTCCCACAGAAGTCCCAGACGGCGTGATCCCGACACCTAAGGCAATAATGGAAGTCGTCAACCTGTCGCCAGCTCGCAACACAACCTTGGTGCCACTCATGACTAAACGTGGTGAGATTATGTGGGTCCATCCGGACCTTGTGCAAGAAATAACGCAGAGGGTGGCATCTCCCAAAGCAAAAAAGGGTAAGAAATACAAGTCATGCCATATGGTGTCTTCTCCCATATATGAAGTTCTATCTGGCGAGACGAGATCGGGAGGCTTACCTACGGACTTACGACCCCACAAGAAGAAGCAATACCTTCTCAAGCTCCTGCTGCCTCTACAAGTTCAGAAGCCGGCCCGTCTAAGCCTTCAACTACCGACAAAGCCAAACAGAAGGAGACATGATTTGACAAGTCTCTGAAGGCACCAGCTCCCGGAGGCATGGATCGGCCCTACAACTTTGACATACTGGCACAGCTGGCCAATACACCTGCCAGGTTGTCTCTGTTCGATCTATTGCGACTTTCCAAAGAAACATAGAAGGCCTTAAGTGAGGCATTACTATATGCCGACTCTTATCTCGTTGAAGTCAAAACCCCAGCTGAAAACCCTGTCTTGTCCCCACTGCCACAGTACTGTGAAAGTAGTGCCCAACACCACCTTTTACAGGAGGATATGCTACTCAAAAATAATCGTCATGATAGACCTCTGTACTATACAGGGTATATCGGAGCGATTAAGGTGGACCGAATGCACATCGATCCAGGTTCCTCCTTCAGAATCATTTCTAGAAGTTTGCTTCAAATTCTATGAATCCCTTGCACAAGCTATCTGCAACCAATACAACTATCGTAGCTTTCAATGTTGGAAGAAGCCACCCGCTGAGCAAGATCCGTCTCAAGTGCCGAATCGGTGATCTTCGAACGGAGGTTTCTTGCTATGTGATCGATGCCAATGTATCCTACAACGTCTTGTTGGACATTCGTGGATACACGAGAACATGATCGTTTATTCCACAATTCACCAGTGCTTCAAGTATGTCAACAACGATGGCGTCGTGTAGACGGAGTTTGCCAATGTCGATCCTTTTAAGGGCATCGAAGCCTACTATAGAGATTCGGTACTTTACCAATCTCAGCCCTCCAAGGATGACGGCAACGAAGCCGACGATGAAGCTGAAGCAAGTTCATCCTCAATGATGGCCCCTAATTATCGAGGCAAAGGACGTACTACTCCAAAAGTACTGAAGCCTCTCACAATCTAGAGGAAAAGAAGAACCCTGATAAGGTCAAACCATTGACCATCACTCTCAGTAAGACACCTCGGGTGGAACCTGCTGAAGTCCGTCCTCATAATCCTGAAGAATTATCCTATATGTTAAACTTGGCCAAGACTGTGGCTCCTCTTCCAGATGATGATCCCCTCAATGAGTATATCAATACTCATAACAATGTACCTTCAGCGGATGATGTTATCCCTGAAGAAGAACTTGCGTATTTTCTTAGTAAAGGTTTATCTTTGAATTACTCCGATGTCTATCAATATGTAAACCACTACATAGATACGACATACGCTCTAGATCATGGCATAGGACCACACCTCTGCATGCCGGTCATGATGCCTCACATGCGAGAAAAATTTTACCCAGAAGATATCCACTACTTCAGCATTCCAGCCAAAAAGAAGGGTGAAGAACTAATCATCTTCGGTCGAATAATTGGCGACAGAAAGTTCATTCCGGACTCTACTTCTTCCAATCACAACACAGAAGCTGACTATGACTCTGGAAAAATGCAACTTTTTCGATATAGTTGGCAGGCCAAGAATATCATCTAGAACATGGGATACGACACAAAAAAGAGACCAGGGGCTAAACTACGGCCAGGGACGAAGGTTGCCAATACGTCACTTTGCTCCTCCCGGTAAACCCGAGAACTATTATCAACAAAACAGTGTTGGTTTGGGTTATGTCACTCCTCCAACAACTCCCGAAAGATCAGATGATGAAGTAGATCGTTGTTCTCATTCTTCTGATTCCAGCCTCTGGGACTCAGACTCCAACACTCTGTCCGTCAACATGTTTCAGTTGACCAAATTATAGACGATGCCCAATCGATCGAGCTTGAACAATGGGCTCAAAGATGGATACTAGGTGAGAGATGCA
>JANAVB010043808.1:0-46006 GCA_029216955.1 Iris pallida | reverse complement strand
TTTAGGGTTTTTTTTTCTCATTTTATCTATTTACTTGAAATTTTAATTTTTGGTTTTCATAATAATTATGTAGCAAGTTTATGCTACAGCATATGTATGCGCAGACAAGAATGGTACAAGGTTATGTATTAAGTACTTCAAAAATTTATATATAGATGTATATTTATATTATACCATGAAATACTTAAAGAATTTTATTTTACAAATTTTTATAGTGTTTATTAATTGTTAACATATTGTATTTAATTACTGATTTTCCAATACTAGAAGTAGTAGCTAAGTTGCTACATTATAGATAATTTCATACAAGAAATTTTTATTTATTAGCTAGAAAATATTTTTAAACTTTTGGAGAATTTTGGGATTTAGTAAATTATTTTAAAAATATTTAGATATGTATAGCATTTATACTTTTGAAAAAAAGAAAAAATTTGGAAAAAGTAAAACCCCTAGTGAACAGTACCGCGGATACTGTTCACCAGGATAAAACCCGTAATGGAGTCGATCCTCCTTCCCATAAGAGTGATACATAGATACAATTGATACCTTAAAAAAGGTTTTAACTCAACCCTAACCCTAAAAACCACGTCGCCCCCTGACGGCACGTCACCCCGACCACCGTGCGGCGTCGCCACGGCGGTCGCCGGCCAGCGGCAGAACCACATGTGTACGGGCGGACAGCAACTACAGCAGCAACAGCGGCAGCAACCCCCCACTTCACGGCTACGATACCTCTTCAACAGTTCGCCGTTTTGGCGAACCATTTTCGCAGGTACATAGCCAACCTAACCGAGTTTCGATTTCTTCAATTAGTTTATTTTAGTTCGCGATGTACGTGACGAAAAACGAGTTCCAAAATCGAGAAAAAAACTCAATTTCTATAAGTTAGAAACTGTCCCAACCACCCATGTTTCCGGTCGATTTGTGACCGTTGTATTGTGAAATTTTGAAATCTACCTGAACATACTTATAGACAACCTATACATGATCAAAACCTTATTTTAGTTTTATATCTAGATTCCTATAATCTGTTTAAAACTCGTTTAAAGTTGGCAAAAAATCTATTTTCAAAACATAGAAAAACCTAGATACGAAGTCCGTCCCGACTATCCGGGCGACGTGGTCGCAAACCGAAAGCATCGAAAGGAGCGTATCGACTTCGCAAAAATGTGAAATTGACAAAATTTAAATTGGTTGCGTGTGCGCAACAAATTTGATGTCTATCCGTCAAAACTGGACCCGTAGACACGTAGTTTGACGACTTTAGAGACGTAGATACTGGCACGCTTTTTGATGCAAAACGGGTCCAACGACGGACATCGTTTGACCCAAAATTATGATTTTGCCCCTGTTTCAGAATTAGACTTTTAGATAGGCATTTTCTAGACATATCTTTATTCCAAACATGTTTGTAGTGTTTATTTGCATCCGAGGACGTATGCAAAATTTGGCTTTCATCGTTTTACTATTCTGACGGTTTGAGCTATTGGACGTCGCCCTTTTGCACACAATCTCGGACAAGATACCTAGCCTAATTTACTATTTATAATTAGTCTGTATTTTATTTAGTGCGTATCGTTGTTCATTTATTTCCAGTTTTACTAGCTGTACCATTATTACAATTCCGATTTACGGCCTGCTCTGTGATGTTAGCTTACGTTATTTATTATCCTTTGAATGCATATGGACTTAGAGTTAAGGGACTACCGTTTGTAGTGTATCGCATATACCTCGACACAGTTGTACCACGAGTATGTGTGAGATGAGTAGCATGTAGAGGTCCTTGCATATTGGCTGATCACCCGTGTGCATACGTAGGTCTAACTGTTGATAGAGGCATGTTAGGAGACTTAGCAATTAGAAGAGGTACATGATCGCGGATGCGACTTGATAGGTACATTGGGTGGGGGAGAGCAATACCTGACGTATGGGCATCTTTATACTTCCCTGATTACTGTGCTTCCTCCGGAGACGCAGGCTTCAGGTGCCCTCTGACGTTTCCCAGAGCGTTATGGACGTATCCCCTTGCACATGATGCCCTCTAATGATCTTCGGACGTTACGGACGTAGGCCCCTGGTGCCCTATATGGGGACTATGTCGATCCTATTTATAGCTAGGGCTCATGCATCGAAAGAATTGTTTCTCAACTGCATGTTCACTTTAGTACGGTTTGGTAAACCCTAGTCATGTCATGTCACCCCCGTTCCATTAGTAGCTTGGGACAATATCGCATCGGAATAGTGTTCTACCCCTTGTCCTTATTTGCTGTATAGGTAGTCCACTGTTTCGATGTTGAGATATTGTATCTAGTTACGATTGGGACTATTTTACGTTACTTGTGATTTATGACATATTATATATTCAGTTATGTGGCATGTTTTCTATTTTTGTTACGTCCCTCTGAGGACCTGGTGATCTCTCCAGGTGTATGCTTTTTCTGATCTTTCGCAGGTGCTCTAGCCAAGATCACGTCTTCCCTTTCTATCGTGGATGATTGCTCTTGGATCGTTCTTAGTCATTTTTATCTATTATTTCTTGTACATTTTTTCTCATTTAAATTAGTTGGTAGTAGATTTGTCTCCGCCCAACTATATGTATAAATGACAATTTTTTGAGTTGATTATATATTATTTTGATTTTGTGGATGAGATTTAGTAGTTTGTTTTACGTATTTTACAGCTTATGGATACATACGAGGTTTCCATATATTGGAGTATTTTTCGTATGTATGCAGCTGGCATGTCCACGTACTTAGTCCAAGTATTTTGGGACTGGGGCATTACAGAGAGGGTCCCCTTGCCTGATCTCCCTCGTTATAAAAAAACCAGATGTTTCTCTGTTAATAACAGTAGAGAACCAGTTATTGTTCAGGAGATGTAGAATCATATCGAGCCACTTATTACCGAAACTGAATCTGCGAAGAACTTGAAGAAGGAAACTCCAATTTAGACGGTCATAGGCTTTACTCATATCCAACTTGATAATAGCATTACCTCCCCAGTTCTTTGATGTAACATACTGACCATCTCCTATGCCAGAATCACATTGTCCACGATCTCTTCCTTGCAAAGCCACTTTATTCTGAGAAATTAGTCTGGGAAGCACAGAAGCAAGTCTTCTAGCGAGAAGTTTAGAAAATATTTTGTTAATCACATTGCAAAGGCTGATAGGGCAAAATCCGATAGTGATTTTGGGGACTTGATCTTTGGGATTAGGATAAGCTGGGTCGCAGAGATATTTTTTGGTAGAGTGAAGCCATCCAAAAGCATGTGGAATGCTTCCTGTATATCACTCCCTACAGTTCCCCAGCATGCTTATAAAATTTGGCAGTAAAACCATCTGGCCCTGGGCCGCTTTGTTGGTCCAAAATTTTTGACAGTACCCAAAAGCTCCTGTATTGATGCCTTGGAACTCAGAACTTCATTGTCTCCTTCGGTTAATATTTGGGGGATGATACTTAAGAACTCCTCATTCCTATCAACCCATCCTCTTGGAACAACTTTTGTAATATTCGTTAGCAATATTTTGAATGTCCTCCTTCTCTGTAGCTATGTTCCCGTCTTCAAGCTGGATGGAGTGTATGGAGATTCTGCCTCTTGTGGATACACATGAGTGGAAAAAACTTGTGTTTTTCTCCCCTGCAACATCCCAATTCATTCAAGTTTTTTGCTTCCAGTAATCTTCTTCAATTTGTAGCCTTTGCTTCAGAAGAGCCCTAGCCAACTGGAGTTCTTCCCTGGCCCCCTTATCTCTGTCAAATTCTACTTCTACAGCGAGGACCCTATCTTCAGCTTTCTTAACTTTCTGGAATATATCACCAAAGTGCTGTGACTCCATGCTGAAAGACCCTTCTAGTTGCAGAAAATCGAAGTCCCAATTGAATCAAAGGATTTGCATGATGAACCGAAAGCTATGCTTTTTCTACTGTAGGGAGAAATCCCTCATGTTTAAGCCAAAAAAAGAGGACTCTAAATTGCTTTTTGCCGCCTGACGAAGCCGGTTGGAAGGAGACAAGTAATGCGCGTGGTCGGACTCCATACGATTAAGATGCTCACATATAGACTTTGGGGCCCATTATCCAATTATTGTCGAAGAGAACACGATCCAACCTCGATCCCTTCTATTCTCACCTTCTTGAGAATTAACCCATATGAAACACTGCCCGATAGGGTACCACTGCAAGACCTGTAGCCAGTTGGAAATTCAAAAAATCGTTAATGGTAGCAATGTCAGGTGGCCTACCTCTAAACTTTTCATCCGAAGAGGAGATGACATTAAAATCACCACCAACGACCCAGGGGATGTGCATGCTTTGTTGTAGTGAATTAGGTGGTCACATAGGAATCTCTTTCCTTCTTTCTTGGTGTCCCCATATACCACAGTGAGTGTAGATTTCTCTAGAATAGTTGGGTGCGAAAGCAAAACTGTAAGAGCCTGCGATGAATCATATAGCTCGAAACTCCCATCATACCTCGCCATAACCCATATGTCACCCTTGGCATTCACTGTTGATTATTGAAACCCTAGTTTTAGTTGGTAATTAAGGAGTTGGTCGGCTGAGACCTTAGGTTCAATGATAGCAAGTACTTGCACCCTGTTACTTCAAAATAGATTTAATTCTTTTAATGTTGGGCGCCTTGGCCACACCTCTTGCATTCCAAATCAACATTTTAAGCATTGGGGGAGACTGTCGAAAGGGGATTGATGAAGAGCTTGGCGACTGACCTAGTAATGATTTTCTTAGGGGTTTTCTTCTTGTTCTTTTGCCACAAGTCTTCTTGGATGTTCGGGGGCCTAGAGGGTCCCGCCCAACCGTCTTCGTCTTCGCTTGGGCTCGCATCAATGTCGGTTGATGGCCTCCGTTATTATTATCAACCTGCTCGCCCATGATCGTCGAACCACTTCACCTTCCTCAGGACTCTCTCAGTACTTCTTCTGAAAGTGCTTATCCCATTAATTTGACCAACCTCCTTTCAGATTTTCTCTGTCTTCTACTAGAACCATCATTGCCTTCCATTATCGTCGTCATTTAAAGCTTTAGTGATGGAACGTTGAGCTTCAGTTGTGCTCACGTGAATGTTGGAGGGCCCACCATCCCAGTTTCTTCATTCGCCATTACTTCTGGAATGATTCATTATGTACGAGACCAACCTGCATGTCTGGAGGTGATAACTTCTTTCCCTTTCTTTGATTAAAATAACCCCCCCCTTTCTGGGATGTCGTGTCCTTTCTAATGTATTCACTGCCTTATGAGGAACATTAATATCTTTTCCTGTTTACAAGGGCTTGCGGTTCTCTTTATTATGCCCCTGGTGTTTACAATAAGAACAATAATGAGGAGTAGATTCGTATTCGACTTTTTGGTTAAATTCCTTCCTCCAGGGAGACATATTCAAATTGACGCAAGGGCTTACTGGCGTCTACCTCTACAAAAATGTATGTTGTACTTGGTCACGTAAGATTTTCTGTGGCCTTATCCAATTTGAGTGGTGTACCACCCAGATGCTTTCGAGTAGAGAGCGTTCTTGTCAAAAAGCTGTATGGAAGAAGGGGAATGAAATCCATGTCGGAGCGATCCATGTCGGAGCGATCGCGATTTCTGTGTTGTGCAAAAGTCTTTGGTCCACCTGAAAACTCTCATGGGAGCACGCGCAATAAAACTTCATGAGATCTCAGGCGGAGGAAGTCCTCTCCAAGGCTGTCCTGATGAAAATATGTTTATGATCATGAACTCCAATGCGAACTTCCCCAAAAAATTTGTAGTCGATGATAGCCTTTTGATATAGTCGATCGAAGGCCGAAAGTGCGAGAATTTTCCAATAAGTGCAAACCGAAAAGGAACAATTAGAATAGCTTCATCCTCCTCAGAGAAGGATATCACGGGGATACCTCGATGAAAGTAGGCTCTCCTTGCTATGGAGTGCAGAGGTTGAGCCCTAGATCCCACTACCGCCTCCGTAAAGGTTTCGGCAGCCATCACCCAGCCCCGGCAAATGGCCCCAAATGGCCTAGCCGGAGTGGGGTGGAGGAAAAAATGGCGCCTAGGGTTCTAGATCGCCTGGGAAGGAGCGCTTCATCATATATATATATATATAATATATATATATATATATATATATATATATATATATATATATATATATATATATATATGTGTGTGTGTGTGGTGTCCGGCGCCCGTAGGCAAGTGGTACGAGGGAGGGGCTCCCGGCGGGGAGACCCGGGGTCGAGCCCCCTCCCGCACTAACCTGGCTGGGTGGTATCGAGGGGTTAGTGGGGATGTCCGAACATAATATAATAATATATATATATATATAATATTACACCCGTAGTGCAAGTGGTACGAGGGAGGGGCTCGGCGGGGAGACCCGGGTCGAGCCCCCCCCGCACTAACCTGGCTGGTGGTCGACGGGGTTAGTGGGGATGTCCGAATATATATATATATATATATATATATATATATATATATATATATATATATATATATATATATATATATATATATATATATGGGATCGTTAACCCTAGCGACGTGCGATGTCGCCTCCGGCCTGGCCTAGCGGCTTGATCAGCGACTCCTTACACCTTCTTGACCTCAAGATTCCCGTTCATTTGTTAAGGTTTTCTTAGGAGCAAGAAAGACCGCCTCCTCTCCGAACTCTTGCGAAACAAGATACCACCATATACTGGGGAACCTGTTGTGCCATTCTCATATGAAGATGAACAGATTCTGGTTGCTCCATTGCGTTTGCATTAGTAAAAAATTTACTCACAGTCACTCCTCTTAATATTCTTCGCAAGGCCTTCGCAAACTTCGATTTGCTGGGGAAGTCTGCATAGGTGTCATTGATCAGAAGCATATATTCATCAAGCCTGCATTAGAAGAGGACTTCTTGAGTCTTCGCACAAAGGCATCTTGGTTCATTGCCAAGGCTCCCATGCGAGTGTTCAGATGGACAGTTTATTTTGATCCTTCCCTGGAATTTGTATTGGCGCCCATCTGGATCTCTCTTCCGTTCATAAGGCATCACTTATATGATAGAGAGTTGTTTTTCGTATCGCCAAGTGCCTTGGCCATCCTCTTAAAGTTGACAAAGCAACATCTGATCTAACTCGTCAGCTGCCAAATTTTTTATAGAAATTGATATCAGCAAGCCACTGCCTTCAAGAATTAGGATTGACCTTCCTGATAATCAAAGTTATTGGCAGCAAGTTGAATATGAATCCCATCCATCTTACTGCCCCAATGTAAGCACCAATGCCACAAGTCGGAAGATTGCAAGGCTAGATCTAACCAAGCAGAGGTTCACCCAACAAATTTGCACTCAACAAATAGGAAAGAAGCCTAAGTTAATAATAGTAGTGACCAGCATCAGTCAAAATCAATTCCTATAAATGATGTTCCATCAATAAGCACTCGACCTTCTTTGGTAAGTCTTATATCTAGAGGTGCTCCATTGTTCAGCATCCCCCTCCTGACATATCTACTAGTTTAGATGTCCAAGTCATGAGTACTAGACCAATCATAACTTCTGATACCACAACCATACTGCATAACATCTCTGTTGCAGACACCACGCATCCTATATCAAGTTCTGTATCTCTGTTGCAGACATATCTACATAACCACTCTGCCTAAAGAGAGATTCAGCATCCTGTAGCTCTTTTGCAAGTTCTGTCAAACTATACAACCTTTTGTTCATGTTGTAATTAAGGCAGAAATTGTCAAAACTTTTAGGCAGAGTCCCGAGAATGATATCGACCTGGGATTACCCATCGATTTCAGCTCCAAGGATCTCCATCTCATTCAGATGACCCATCATCTTGAGAACATGATCCCTTACTGGTGTACCCTCAGCATTTTTATATTCATCAAACATTTCATAGCAAATTGCCTAGCTACTCTACTCAGATGTCGAAGAGTTCCTTGAGGTTATATTATGTCATAAGTTGTGGCCATGGCCTAATGCTGATGTTGCAGTACATTTGACATAGATGCCAGAATGTAACACCGCGCCATCTCATCTGCCTTTTTCCACTTCTTATAAGCCTCTTTGACCTCTTCATCAGAGTTAGCATCAGGCTTAGGTGGGCATTCCTCAACAAGTACATATTTATACTCCTCAGCAGTCAGGACAATGTCTAATTTACGTTTCAGTCAATTTAATTAGGTCCAGTAAGTTTGTTTTCTTTAAGAATCTCCATAAGTGGACTGAAAGAACCCATTTTTGAAATCCTGAGAATCACATAAATAAATTATGTAGGCAAAAAAACTTTTTGTATTAATTAAATATGATTCCCTCAAAACAATAATAAAAATTCACCAACACCTTGAACACCATGAATTTAGCATGCCACGATAGTGTGGAGTATACAAATTCAACTTTGTTCAAGTAGATTTTTCTTATTAATTTTACTATCATGTCAACATAACTTTATGATAAATAAAATTAATATGTTGGTCTTGCTCTGGTCAAACAAATAATAGCAGTGACTCCGATGGGGAGGATACCATAATTTGTATCTAAGTGTATACCATTACTTAATACTAAGTCCATTACCTTGTAATGAGTTCCTTCAGATGGAGAAGTGAACACATACTAGGTAACTTTCTACAATTATCCCTAAGGAAGTTTGTACTGGTGATCCATAATTATACTCATCCGATATGGAGGAAGGCACTAAAGCCAACGCGCAAGTATAATTACATCACCTACAAACCAGTATAGAGACCATAGGATTTATATGAAATAAATATCCTCTCCCACTTATTTATTTAACAATGAGGTTTTTCTACTAGTTGATATTATGTCCATGCTGTCCATTATTAATGTAGGCTTATTTTTTCAAAAAAATATTCACACAATAATAAACATGCATAATCAGAAAAAAAAAAAATGACAACAAATAAGAGAAAAATATCCAACTATTATGGTCTTTCCTGCTCCGTACTCAACTATCCGAATCCAAAATCTGGCTGCGCAGATCTATTCGTGGTTCGACCGGCGTCAGAAACAGCCACCACCGCCATCACGATTGATCAAAAATATTTACATCAATCCTATGCCTCCCGAAAGAGTTCACACATAATCTAGATTGAAAAATTCAAATAATAAGCACGATCAACCCTCGTGATTTTAATTACATCTACAGCACAACAACATCCATGACATGTCCGTGGTTTAAACAACACAATAAAAAAATATGCATTGGACCATAATAGTTGGATCTAAGATGCCTGCAAAACCGAGTTAGAATAGATCCATATCTACCGACTATTACACAACGCAGGTTTTATTGGACAACATGGACATATCAATCAATACGCAGATCCAAAGTGCTTTGATACCAATTGATGGAACTGAGATTCCCAAGACCCTTAATTTGTGTGCGTATTGATCGATAGAAAGTTAAACAGATTTAATACGTGTTCTAACCCTTCATAGGCGGAAACTAGGGTTCACGAATTATACCTGCGGCGAAAGAAGATAAGTAATTCCTGGCAATCTCGAGCGGGACCCCAAGATCTTATGTACGTATTCCTTCCTCGAGTTGGACGTCGTGTGGGCGACGATCTCCCAACTTTTCTTCTCCTTGGCAGCCCTCTTTCTCTCCTTACGTAAATCACGAATTTAGAGAAAGCTTCAGATTTTATCAGTAATCTGGCGGCCAAAGAATAGAGGATATATATAGGCTACGGCAGGGACCATGAGGAAAATTAGGTTAGCCTCCTAACGGATCTGGATATCCCGTGTTCATGAGCCCGAACATACAATCCAGGCCCATTAAAATAACTCGGTCCACTAATGAGCTATTGTTGCACTACCACCCTAATCCTAAATTATGTTTGTGAGCTCCTTTTATTATATGCTCGTTTGGCTCCCCATGTTAGATATCGTATGTCCGTCGATCAAATTAAGTTACTGACACTATATTGATTCGACATATTTATCCTTAAATAGTACCGCTCAACTTTATTTGTCATGTCGGATATAATCCACTTGCAGGGTTTACATGACAATCCTTATGAGCTCCTTAAGGGGACATCATCAACCTGATGTATCGGGATATGAATTACATTTATAATCAACATCCCATCATACATACTATGTCATTACCCAATTCATAGAGGTTGTTGATCCATAATGAATCTCACTCTTTCATGAGTCAAAGTAATGCACACTGCATATACATGTCTGTTATTATATCCGGATTAAGAACACAAGCATCCATAATAACAGAGGTGTTTGTTCCCTTATGTAGTCAGTACAAAGAGAACAACCTCAAGTGGTCGTGTTCAATACACACAAAGTGTACTAATGTAAACCTATAGTCAAGATAGACTAATACCAATTACACTACAACCTTTCCAATAGATTGTCCAAGTCCATCTAGGTTGTGAACTATTTATATACTCATAGGGAACTGATAATATGATCTTCTGTGTGACACCACACACCATATTATACAATATAGAATATCAGACATTTGCATTAACACTTGCAACAAATATAATATGCAAACATTTATCCATATGATTCTCATTCAAATTTAAGGAAATAAGGTTACTACAAAAGTGATGCTTTTAGTATATAACCCTAACACAAGCATTATTGGGCTAGTTAGGATACCTTGGCCAGACCTACTGATAAGGGAGGACTTGGATTTCGCAGGCTGTCGTAGGTTGTCGACGCTTGCTCGATAAAGTTGTGGTAGAAGCTCAGAGTGAGTCGTAATATCTGGGCTAGCTACATGAAAGCCAAATACTACAGGCACATCCATCCGTCCCACGCTATCTCCAACAGCAGATCCTCCGCATCATGGCGTCGCATCCTTACGGTCGGCGTCTTGCAGAGCCTCTGATCCGTTTCCAGCTGGGGTCCGACGAATCGTCTCTATTTCATGAACGTTGGGCCGGCGATGACCTCCTCCACCAGCTTCAGTAGCCCCCAAAACAGCAAGATTAGAGATCTATGGGATAGCTCAGGAGACTGGAACTAGGAGCGAGCTCGGGATTAGATTGAATAGGCGGCAGTCGGCGTACTGTAAGTCGCAGGGTTGAAGATCAGAACAAAACCAGACTCTCTGTAGTGGCCTGTTTCGAACAATAGAGCTTTCTCTTTAGCATCGGCAAGAAGTGTAGTCCACGGCATTGCACGGATCCCCATCATCGGACCCTCTGGCAGTATTGCATTCCTAAAAAATGGTCCTTATTGATTTGGAGAGCGATTCGAAAAAAGATCCCCAATGATGATGCCCTCACGACCATTCAATTCAGCTTAGCTTCTGCGTGTCATTGCTGTACTGTGAGACAATCAGAAACTATTGACCACATTCTTTACCCTGGAGAACTGGCCGCACATAGGAACGAATTGTAAAGAGTAGGCATAGAAATTAGCTAATTAAAAATGTTAATAGCAAGATCATAGAATATATCACAAGTAAGTAAATAAAAAGTAGAGAGAAAGCAAATTCAAACACAAAGATGTATACTGGTTTTCCTCTTGTGAGGACTAGTCCAGTCGGAAGAACTCTAGCTTCCAGTTGAATCCAGTATTGAAAAATACCACAGGTTTTTATCCGAAGTTCTTGCAACTTCTACAATGCGAGCTTTGATCTGAAGTACTCGACCAACTTCAATTGTGAAGTGTCTTTCTTTAATTAAGCCTCTGATTAATCACTCTGAAACTTCTAGATGGTACCGCACTGGCAAATTGACTAGAGGATTGTAACTGGCTTGGGATTTGAAAAAATAGCTCAGAACACTTTGGAAGAACGTATTTAGCTTAGAGAGAAGAGAAAAGAGAGGTGTATTGAAATAAGGGAAATTTTCTTCTATTTATATTTTTTCAAAGGCAGAATTTGACAGAATTGGACAAACTCTTTGAGAGTATCACGGTAGATAGCCGTTGCATCCGTAACTGTAGGAGAACCATGTTTAAAATCTAACGTCCACTAACCGAACTCTGGCCGAATTCGGGCCGAACATGGGCCAAATTCTGTTAGAGTTCTGTTAGGGTTTTTGCAAATTGGTTTTGGAAATTTTGAAAAGTCAAGCAGTTAGGAAGTAGTTTGGGCTTTTGTAAGTAGGCTTGTTTTCAAAATGAAAGGGTATTTTGAAAACGTTTCTTGGATAGCCTATTTTATCAATATAGTTTTCATATTTATTGAGTCTAGGAATACGACGTACACAGTGTACATCGTATTTTGAAAACATTTTCTATTTGCCAGTACGACGCAGTGTACATCGTATTCCTAGACTCATAAATATGAAAACTACATTGATAAAATAGTAAAACCAATAGCCCTTTGATGACGCCTTTCTTCCTTGACGGTAGTCGTCCAAGATAAACAAATCTGGAAATCTGAATACCTTTCGGTTTCTTGTATAATGCCATCTTTGGCCCATTAATAATTATTCTCCAGTATATGTCTTGGTTTGATCATGTTTGATCATGCTTACTGCATGTCTGTAAATACATGTTAGCGAACAAAGCAGTATGATGCATTATGATACAAACATAGCAATATGATGTAGAACGATAGGACAATGCTATATTTAAGTAACAACATGATAGTGATTAGTGACGTCATTATGTTAAACTTAATTGATCAGCCATATTCAAAAATATGATATAATCATTGGGCTGACAATCTCCTCATTTTTTATTATGGCAAATTGGTTAAGTTTAAGATATATACAATAAACACATAATACTAGAATATTGTGTGCTAACTTAAACTTATTTCTTCCCCTTTGACATGATCAAAAATAAGCCCTTGTAATAAGAGATAAAACGAACTCAAGCATAAGTAAAAGAGGAAGGTAGAAATAATCATGATCAAGGATTAGGAGAACAATGTAATGACAAGTTTTAGCAAATTACATAAAAATAGAAAAAATGTCAAAACACAATATAGTTGGTTGAATATTAATAAAGAAAACTGAAATCAAGCAATACATAGTTTACCAAATAGTAATCCAAAATGACATTCAAAACTCAATATGATGAATAAATATAACTGTAGTTTTGAAATAGAAATAAACAGTAGATATCAATAACGGAGAAATCAGTCATTGCTCATAAATAATCCATAATTTTTTTCGCAGATCTAGTACATACAAAAAATTATAATGAGACTTTTAACAATGATAACAAAAAAAACGGTTCATAATTTGCTCATACAAATTAGTGAATCACATCAATAAAGAGTATAATCATCGAAAAAGAAATCAAAGAAATATACTAGAATCTATGCACAATATATACCAAAGTTCTTGCATTTGAATTCAATTACCATAGCATGAGATATGTATACCATTAGATAAACATGAAGTAATGAAGACAAAATACTTGAGAAGGAGAAATTCAGTCGACTTGAATGCTCTCCCGCAAAGTATGATCAATCTAAATATAGATAATCATGAGCTTTGAGATAAAATCTCAATAAGAAAAGAAAATCAATATAAACTCAAGGAATAATCAAATAAGGATGATTAAGTATATTTGGCAAGATAACTTTTAGAAACTCAAATAAAATGAGGGAATTAAAAATAATAATAATCATATATTCTCTCATAAACTTACTATAATAAAAATCATGAACCAATTAACAAGATATGTTAAGTAAAAAACATTTTTCCAAGGTATACCACACATTAAGGGCATAAAAGAATTGAAATAATTAATTTGCTCCCCCTTAAAATATGGCTATATCCAAAAAATGACATTGACAAAATTTTAAAAATTTCAGAGACATATTTCCAGAAGTAGAAAACTAATTCAAAAATATTAGGTCTTCTTATCAAAGTTTATTTCTTCCCTTTTAAAGCCTTAGCACGGTGTCCACCTGACAACCGTAAGGTTAAAGAAAAGAAACGCTTTGAGAGAGAGATTTAATTTGCTGACTTCTCTCCCGAAGAGAGTTACTGCTGTAGGCAGTTAGTACTTGAATAAGAAGGGAATAATAAAACTTAAAATCATGATATTACACAAGCTAAAGACGAAATCACAAGGCCATAATATTCAATGAGTACTCACAAGATCATCAAGTCTGAATATCGAATAGTGTGACAGAAAAATGAATATATAAAAAGATGTCAAACATTAACCTATAAATATCAATATATGTTACCTTTTATAAAATTAAATCATTTAATAATATTATCCATCATAGCTAAAATTCAAAATACATCAGATAACTATCGCAACTAGATCTCAATAAATCTTTAGTTTATAAAGCTTTGATCAATCTTGGGTTAGCTGTAGGGGTACTATCCCAGCTAACGAAGGTTCACCGGGAAACACTTAAGTATCGTTTCGCTTTAGTCATAGCCGTGGTGACAGACAGACCCTTTGTAGACTTGTACCCAAAACAAATCTCTTCTTTAATAACCGAGGATTTAAGAAGAATTTGTGCAATATGAAATCAATTAAATTCTATGGACTTTTTTTAAAAAAATGTTAGAACAATGTAGCATATGGTATAATATGTACCAATTCCTATGTGCTACAAAATCATTGGGTAACAATAAAATATAAAACATTTGTAAATAAAAATGTAGGACCTAGATATATGATGTATTCTGAAACCTAGGGGACTGGGTTCAGTGCCTTGGATCCTGAACTAATAGCTGCAAGTAGACCTTAATAAATCTTAAGTCTATAATAATTGATCACTTCGGGTTAGCTGTAGGGGCGGTTTCCAGCTACCGGTAGTCTGAAGACTAGTACACCATGTCGCTTCAGGCTATTTACACCTGTGTGACAGAAGGACCCTTTTGGCTTGCACCCAAAATAATCTCTACTTTTAAGAACTTAGATTTAAGGAATATATGCAGTATCATCGAACAACATCGAAATCCAGATCCCTAAATATAAAAGAAGTAAATACCCAAAAAATGTTTTTCAAGATTTAAAAAATTATCACAAGATAAAAAATATGCATAAATGAGCTTTATCAGACAAAGATGTAATTGATTCATAAGAAGTTAATCAAAATAAGTATGAGAATCAATAGTGAATATATTATGCAAGCACAAGGTTAACATAAAAGTATATGTATATACTTTTCAAGTAAATAGGAGACTTGTGCTAAACATACATATTCACAAAATACTAATCAAAGTAAATATGACATGTTAAGACAAATCAGTAAGAAGTGACCATTTAAAAATATATTAAAGATGAAGAGTCAAAAACATATTTAACAAAAAATAAGCTCCTATGGACTACAAGGGTATGCATGCTTCAAGAAAAGATTAAGTGTAAAGAGCATACATAAACAATTGTGTCACACTAATAGAAAATAAAATACTATATAGTGTGAACTAATCATTTAAGCTAAATAGCTAGTCATGTTAGGATTATATCTCACATTGATTCAAACAATAAACAAATTAAAAGATATCAATGAAAGCTAATCGCAAGATATTAATAAGAATTTGCTAGATTCTATAAATAAAAACATAAAGTAAATCATTTAGCATGTTACCAAAGTGGTTCAAGTGACCATACTTATGTTGGTGCAATTGCATGGAAGAGGACCTTTATAGTTGTGCAATCACCAACACGTTACATGGTTCTATGGTTCAGCATAAGTAGCTCCACATGAAATATTAGGTGAAGACTTTGGTATCCCATACTTGGATCCACATTTGTTAGCTTTGGGAACCCATTTACAAAGTTCATATCAACTACTTTTCTAATTGACAACGATTAGAAACGTGTCCATCCATACCACAATAATGGCAGAAAGCATTAGCATTAGTACTATGTAACAGTATAAGAATGTGTAGTGGTGTGATATGATGTGCGTGGATACTTGTAATAGAAAATATGGTTATGTGAAGCTTTAACTTTGCTTGCTTCCTTTTAGATGATCTGTCGTGTGTGACTTTATGATGTGTCATGTGTCTTATGTTAGACTAAGTCGTAGGTTGTATTACCTGCTTTCCCAGTCTAATCTTTAACTTTTTGAGTTAGCACAGATCTCATCATATTTATCATTAAGAGCATCAATTCTACATGAAGCAATATAATACTTCTTCTTTTCTGCTTCTAATTCCTCCTTAAGTTTAGCATTTTCTTAAGTACTTTTCTCAATGCAATCAATGCCTCATGCAATCTAAACTCAAGTGTGGAAATCTCAGTAGAATTATCAGAAGGAGAAGTATTTCTAGCATCATTCAATAAGCAAGTAAGCTTTTCATTCTCACGCTTATATGATAGAATATCCGTTCTAGCTTGCTTATACTTATCTAATACTTTCTTGTGTTCTTCTACTAGATCACTGAAAGCATCAGATAATTCATCATGGAAAAATTCACTCTCTTTATAAAAAAAATTATTTTGTCCCTAGTTAGATAATGCCATTAAGCATAAATTTACAGCTTGATGAGGTCTCTCTTCTTCTTCAGAATCTCTTGCTTCACTTTCACACCCTATGCTCGTGCTAGTGTACTTGTGAGACGATGATCTTCTTTCATTTGATCTTTCATAGTGACTCTCCTTTCTAGCAATAGTACATCTTCTTGGATGTGGCCTATCTTCTTGCAATTGTCACATACAAGCTCTTCTTCATGTAAAGGATTGTGTTGACCTTAAATCCCAATTCTATCATGCACATATTTGCATCATTATGAAGACTATCCTCATCTCTGGAGTTGCTAGCTTTGCTTTCATACCTGTACTCATAAGTAGCTTCAAGAACTTTCCAAATTTTATGAGATGTTGTGCAAGTAGTGATAAGATTGAATACATTAAAGTCTACAACATAATAGAAAGCATGCATTGCTTTTGCATCACGGCTAGCTAACTTCTTCTCTTCCTCCGTGTAACTATAATAAGGCTTGTTGATTATAGAGGATGTGAGAATAGAAGTGATAGTAGGCTTTTTGTAGCCATTAACAACAATTGACCATAAGTCAAAATCTAGAGACTTCAGGTAGAAGCTCATTCATGTCTTCCAATAACTATAGTTTGCTCCATCAAATAGTGGGAGTTTATTTATGGATTGCTCTTCAGTTATGAAGTACATACTTGCCATATCTGATACTGTGATCTATATAACAGCTGTAATAAATAAGAATATAATAACAGTGTTACCTCTCTTTACCTATATAACCCGCTCTGATACCAATTGTAGGAGCAATTGGTATGAGCAATAATTCCTCTATAAGGAGCACCTGCTTTGATACCAATTGTAGGCAATTAGAATCAGAGGTTAACAATTGATAATAAGGATCTACTCTAAGGATGTTAAGCCAGATAATAGAGTCTTAGATCTGATACCAATTGTAGGAACAAATTGTAAAGCGCAATACTCTAGAGGGGGGTGAATAGAGTAGGCAGTAGAAATTAGCTAATTAAAAATGTTAGTAGCAAGATCACATAATATATTACAAGTAAGTAAATGAAAAGTAAAGAGCAAAAAGCAAACACAAGAATGTATACTGGTTTTCCTCTTGTGAGGACTAGTCCAGTCAAAAGAACGCTTCCAGTTGAATCTACTATTGAAAAATACCACAAGTTTTCATCCGAAGTTCTTGCAACTTCTACAACGCGAGCTTTGATCTGAAGTACTCAACCAACTTCAATTGTGAAGTGTCTTTCTTCAATCAATCCTCTGATTACAATCACTCTGAAACTTCTAAAACGTAGCGTACTAGCAAATGACTAGAGGATTGTAACTGGCTTGGGATTTGAAAATGAATAGCTTAGAACACTTTGGAAGAACATATTAGGCTTAGAGAGAAGAGAAGCTTGTGTATTGAAAATAAGGGAAAATTTTCTTTATTTATAGTTTTTCCAAAGGCAGAATTCTGACAGAATTCGGGCAGAATTCGGACAGAACTCTTTGAGAGTATCTAGGCAGATAGTCGTTGCATCCGTAACTACATAAGAACCAAGTTTAAAATCCAACGTCCACTAACCAAACTCTGGCCGAATTCAGGCAGAACTCGGGCCGAATTCTGTTGGAGTTCTGTTAGGGCTTGCAAATTATTTTTGGGAATTTTGAAAAGTTAAGCAGTTAGGAAGTAGTTTGGGCTTTTGTAAGTGGACTTGTTTTCAAAATGAAAGGGTATTTTGAAAATGTTTCTTGGTTAGCCAATTTGCCAGTACGACGTAGTGTACATCGTATTCCTAGACTCAATAAATATGAAAAATATATTAATAAAATAAAAAAACCAATAGCCCTTTGATAACGCCTTTCTTCCTTGACGGCAGTCGTCCAAGATAAACATATCTGGAAATTTGAATACCTTTCGATTCCTTGTATAACGCCATCTTTGGCCCATTAATAATTATTCTCCATTATATATGTCCTAGTTTAATCATGTTTGATCGTGCCTACTGTATGTCTGCAAATACATGTTAGGCGAACAAAGCAGTATGATGTATTATGATACAAACATAGCAATATAATGTAGAACATTAGGACAATGCTAAGTTTAAGTAACAACATGATGGTGATTAGTGATATCATTATGTTAATTGATTAGCCATATTAAAAAAAATGATATAATCATTAGGCTAACAGCACAGGTATGGAACGCGCTCTCACACCGATGCAGACAGGGCCAGTACGGTGGGAGCTACAACGATCTTCTAGCCACTTGGGACAGTACTTCTCACGGCCACCAGATCGTTGCAGCCACCACCAATTGGATCATTTGGAAAAACTGCAACAAATTTAGATACGAGGGACACCAATACTCATCAAACCAACTAGTCCGGGAGGTTATACGACAGACTTTTAAAGTTAACAGGCACTGCAAACATGGACAGGAGGACCTCTGGCATTCTTGCTTACCTAATTTATGGATTGATGAGCGGAAGGCAACCTCTTTATATATATATATATATATATATATATATATATATATATATATATATATATATATATATATATATATATATATATATATATATAATATATATACATGTATGTATATATATACAATACTTGAACTTATATATACTAATCTCTAAAAAAACTAGTGTAAAACTGAATTTATAGTTAATAATGACCACATTGTCATTTTGACAAACACTTGGCGTACATATCACGATACGCCATGATACGCACCCCAAACCCATCCAAATAATACCCATAAGTTCTAATTAGCAACTAGAGCCTATTCTAAGTGATAATTTATCAATCCATGTGTCATGGCAAAATCCCACATGTGTGTGGCACCCGTGTCGAAAGAATACCCCCAAATAATCTCGTATCGCAAAGTATCTCGATACGACCTATCAGTATCCAATTGGGGACACGTAGGTAGCCTCACAACACTCTAACAAGCCTAATTAGGTTCACTAAACCTAATGACAAATACTTGGTGTGCCAATTTCAGATTTCCCCTAATTTGGACACTAAACTCTATGTAAAAGTCTTCAAATGGGTCAAATGAAGCCCAAGCTTCTCCCAATAGAATGGTTTCTAAATGACTAATTACACTAATTAGAATCAAATATAAGGGTTTAATGATTTACCTATTGGAAGATGGATTCCCAATGCAAAGGCACTAGTTGACACAAAAGAATGGACCTCCATCAAGCTTCTCTCCTTCCAAAGCTTCCTCCTTATTAATCCAAGCTCTAGCCTCCTTGAGATGATACTAGGAATGGGTTGGGAATTAACTTGAGAATGGTAGAGATTGGATCTTCTTCTCAAATAGAGGGGGAAAGGAGAAGATGCAAATTAGGGTTTGTGGAGGCTAATTAATGAACCAAATGAAGGGTTGATATAGGTAATATGACCAGCCATAAAGAGCCCTAATATGCCTATAGAAAATGTCCATATTGCCCCTCTTTAGTTGTCACGAAGCTTTGTTTAACCTATGGAAGCTTCTAGTCTTAGTTGGTAATTAGCTCTAATCCTTGCTCATGAGTTAATATAACTTAAATGAGTCTCATTGTAGCTGACCTAATATGTAGGTTCAAGTGTCATGGCATGTCCAAATAGGTTTACTAACCAAGGGTACGAAATAGGTTAGTCTACTAATAAATACAACCAACATATATAATTAATTAAAAAATATACACACTATATAATAAATATAAAATGACAAAAATACTCCTATCTGAAATGTGGTAGTGACAATCCTACCCCTTGGAAAAAAATTCATCCTCGAAATTTGGGTTGGTTGTATTTTTCTCTAGGTCAAGCCCTAACAATCAGAGGCTAGCAAAATCCTATCTAAAATTATACAACATGCAATTATATGGAATTTAAACAAACATGCATGGTTATAGCCTCTATGGTGTCATGTTATTACAGTCTCTAATAGTGTTCACTACTACTCTAGCCTGAAAATCACAGATGCAAGCTAAAGGTACTAAGAAATCATTCAAGCAATCAATAGATTGTCACAATCCGCATACGATATAAGGGCACGAGTGCGTGACATCGTCCGACCTACACCACAACATCGACGGTAGAACGATGTCTAGGTCTACTCAACTAACCAATAATATAAATATCATACCTGTCGAGATAGTCAACTCCAAATAGAGGACAAGTAATGATAATATATCCATACTCAATCACGATACTAAAAAAAGATAAATGGCACGAAAGATAAAGACAACAAGATAAGAAATATCCATAAAAGTCTAACGTAACATAATACAGTCCAGATAGTCTAGATTCAATAAATCTTAAATACAAGTCTCAAAAAATAATAAACAGGCCAAGAGTCTAACTGAAGACAAATCTAGCACAATTCTAGCCTAACTGAGTCGCTAAATAAGTCCCCTCGGCTGGAACTAGACCCTCATGAATCAGAGTCTCCAGATCTATGCCTACTACATCCGAAGGGCTGTAATAGGTAGGGCATTCTTCCTCTGTGTCGTTTGAAAAATATACCCAATCAGGATTGGAGCGAGATACAATTTTAACAACAGTTTCAGTAATATGATAACGACTATGTAGCAGTAAATAGGGAGAATATACAAGGTAAAGTGTCATGTATATGAACATAGTAATATGTAAAACTGTAAATCAGTATAAGAGCAAGAGAACAGGATATATCATATATAAGAATAAAAAATAATACTATCTATGTGAGTAAGCACTAGTTTCAACATGTGATCGACTTAGAAACTTGATATAAGAGTTTGTGGCCTGGTTAATCATATGTACGGTGTATGATTAACACTATTCAAGGTTCTATACTTGATGCAAGGATGGTATTGATAACATATCTATGCTAATACAATCTACCCCCGACAAGTATAGTGGATCCAACAATGGCATGTTACGACACTGGATTCTCTGAGAAGGTCGCGAGCCTTCGTAGGAATCGGTGTCCATACAATGCAAGAACAATAATAAGGCTCGTACAAGATACACCAAGATATACAAGAAATAACATCTTATGACGGGATCTAGAAATACCAATCCGTGTAACCAATGTGTCAAGAAATATCAAAAATATCTACACTAAATACAAGAAACATAGAAGATATCATAAAACCAGAAATTTCAAAGAATGTACTCGCCTGAGATCTAGTATGGAATATCAACTGTGTCCGATACGGTACCTCGAAGACCTAGATACGGAATGTTAATGTCAAAATGTGTTTTGGAATCATAAGCATGCTATACTAAGTCACTACTAGGTTTCCATCTCATTTCTAGGTCAAATTAGGTCAATCTCTTGCTAATCTTGGTCAAACTAGATCATACCTTGGTTGTTGAGTCTATCTCTAGGATATTGGGTCAATAAATCACTATTTAGGATTTACTAGCTATATCGTATATGTATAGGCTCAATAGTCTAATACCGTATATATTACTTTTACCCATGTATATTACCCTTCTATTTGGACTTACCTAGACAACCCTATACAACCCAATTACCTATCCTGAAATTCCTATACCCATTATCCTAGCTAGACTCTACTCATGGATTAATACCCTAATTATTATATATAGGGTATTACCTTAACATATAACCTTACCCAACTTTTACCTTTACCCTTCTAACTACCCCTTTACCTATATATCCATTTCCTACCTTATCATTACCTAAACATTGCCTAACCACTTTCACCTAAACTCCTTAGGTACATGCTCTCACAACCATAAAAAACACTAACACACACACACACACACAACTCACCTACATCCATATCCTATGCACTTAGTGCACAGGCCTTCAAGGCTTATTTCCCCCAACTTGTGAAACCGGCCCCTACTTCCCTGGAAACTAACCTATGCACATAAGCCCTTTAGCCATACTGTCACAAACTGTAATATACTAAGACTGAACCTATACACCACACTCTCTTGCAGTCCTATACCCCTCTCATCTACTCACATATAGGTCACTTACTCACCTTCCTATCTATATATAAATATAGATACTCATAAAATGTCCTAACTGTCACTAATAAGAACTGACATCATGTTGCACTATGCTACTGCTATCACTCTGTAATGCCCCAGTCGTAAAATACGTAGGACTAGGAACGTAGACATGAGCCGTATAATAAATATATGTAAGTTGTAAAATGCAGTAGAAACCATGACAACTAATCTCATCCACAATATAAAAGAATAAAAGATATTATAATCAATATAAATTTCTATTTGTATAAGTTTGTTGGGCGGAGACAAATCCACTACCAACTATTTTAAAAGAGAGAAAAT
Source organism: Iris pallida (assembly GCA_029216955.1). NCBI lineage: Eukaryota > Viridiplantae > Streptophyta > Magnoliopsida > Asparagales > Iridaceae > Iris > Iris pallida. The sequence goes on along the minus strand of JANAVB010043808.1, from coordinate 23,340 downwards.
ACATGAACAATGAAAGAGTTTGATAAGGGAAGCAAAGGACGATCCAAGGGCAATCATCTTTGAAGGAATAGTGAAGATTACGGCATTGGCGAGGATACCTGCAGAGAGTAAAGAAAGCACACACCTGGAGAGATCACCAGGTCCTCAGAGTGACGTAACAAGATAAATAATATCATACCATAATACTGAATATAAAATGCTCAATAAAAAAGTCAATTGGAATATAACAAGGTCCAATACACACCATTAAATTAGCGTACCATCCCCCAACCAAACAAGGACAGGAGATGGCACACTAACCCACGATGTAGTATCTTTCCAAATCATGAACCATATGGTATTCGGACCCCAACTAGGTTCAGTACCTTCTCATCAGAGTAGTAAGCCACACCTACAACCAAACAAGAACAAGATGTGGCAAACTTGTCTGCGACAAGTTATTGTTCCAAGCCACGGTCAGATACAAGTACCCAAAACAAGAGTACTTATACCTAACGGTTAAGGTAGCCTAACCAATCTAAGTGAATGCAGTTTCCAGAACATCCTCCAATGCATGGGCCCTGGCAAAAATGGGATCGGCATGGTCCCCCCTTGGGGCACCAGAGGCCCAATAAGTAAGAGCATAACGTTTCGCAGAATGTCAGTGGCCGTCAGTATCCATGGATAATCTCACCCGCGTCTCCGACGGAGCTCACGTGTTACAAAAGGTAAAGTGTATAGTAGCCCATACGCTAAGGAATTGTCCTTCCCGCCCAATGTCTACAATGTTGTATCCACAACACGTATACCCTCTATTAACCGCTAAGTCAAACTAATCATGCAATACTATTAATCCTATCGCACGGCTTATACGTACTGGTGGCCAGCCAGTCATGCATGTCCGAGTTCTATATGCGACTCGCAACACTGTGGTACAAATGTGTGAAGGCCTATGAATACAACACACAAAGGGTGGTCCCTTAAATCTAAGTTCAATGTGTAAGAAAATTGTACATAGCAGAAAATAGAACTGAACAGTAAGATTCTATCAAATTATGCCACGTATCATAGTTTATTTTGCAAAAAGTAAATAATAAGTATATGCATAAAATATGAGCTAAAATAAATAGACATCAAATGGCAAGGGTATCTTACCTGAGGTTGTGTGCAGAACGGGCGATGTCCAATAGCTCGAATCAACCGAGTAGTGAAGCATAGAAGGTCAACTCTCACAAACGTCCTCGGATATTGAAATAAACATCACGAACATTTCCAGAATAAGGAAAATAGCAAGGATAGCTTCTAACCATAAGTCCAATTCTAGACATAGGGGTAAAATCAAAATTTTGGGAAAACGATGTCCGTCTTTGTACCCGTTTTGCACCGAAAAGCATGCCAGTACCTACGGTCTCTAAAGTTGTCAAACTACTTGTCTACGGGTCCGGTTTGAGGAGACGAACCCAACCGTATGTCTAAAGTTGGATTCCAGTGGGCCGGGCACAATTTCGTCCGTTGGATCGGGTCGCGGGCCCGCCAAATAGGCGTTCCGGTCGACCTTCTCAGAATCAGACCAAACTTGGCATACAGGACCATAAAAATGATTCGGTATTGTTGGCGTAAGTTTTGTCTCGATACGACGAACGTGCACAAAGTAATTAGGAAATTTGCAAAGGGCCACCACGGTAAATTTTGATGGATACGCATCAAATTCGTCGCGCACACGCAACAAATTTAAATTCCGTCGAAGCCCACACGTCCGCGAAGTCGATACGCACCTTCTGCTGCTTTCGGTTCGCGACCACGTCGCCCGATTTATCGGGATGCATGCCGTATCGGTCAAATTTTAGAAAAATTTTAGTTTTAAAAACCAGTTTTTCTTGAATCTTTAATATCAAATAACTTTCTGCAAAATACATAAAAAATTAATCTACTTGAAGGATTTTTATCTCGTATATATGATCTGCAACTATTTTAAATTAGTTTTTGAAAACTTCTACTATTTTGGTCATAAACTGTCTTCCAAGTCGAGGGGTTGGACTGTCCCAAGGCTTTGTTTTCTAACAAATTTTTGCCTATTTTTAAAATAATTTCAAGGGGATTCTAAGGCTTTAGAATTTTTTTTCTAATTGTCAAGGTTTCGAGATAGGTAGGTTGGCTATATAGAGGATTCGATTGATTAAAAATTGATCAAATAACAACGGAGAAATTGAACTCGCAAAGGGGAACCTGAGTTGCTCGAAGACAGGGTATCCTTAGTTGGCGGTCGGACTTCCTGGGTTCCCTGACGGTACATGTCACCCCTAGTTTTCAGAAATAGGGGTATTTTTGTCATTTTTTATTTTTGAATATTTTTGAAATTATTTATTTATTATAATATTATTTTGGGGTTATTTAAGTCGGGTTTGAATTTCAACTCAATCCGACTTATAACGTGGACCCGGGGTAGTTTTGACTCTAGTGGGACCCACAAATTAGTTAGCCATGGCCCACATGATATTAATATTTTAGTTAGTGGTTAGACTAATTATTATGGATAGGGTTTGGTTAGATTAGAGTTTTTAGAATGACTAAACTAGCCCCCGACTTAAACCTTTTCTAATATTTATTAATTAGACTAGTGCAGGGTATTTTAGACATTGCAAAATAGGTCCAAAACAGCCCATACATGGCTAGCCCTAGCATGAGAGGGAGGAGAGAGACTCTTGTTATTTTTTACTTCATTTTTCTCTCTCTATTTCTTCCCCAAATTTTTAGAGAGAGTTTCCATTGATTTCTCCACCAAATCTCTTTATTTTTCCACCCAACCTTCTTCTTTCCTTCTCTACTCAAGCCAAGGAGGAAGCTAGCCAAGTTTGGGAGGATTCGGAGCTCGTTCGTGTCCTTTTGGAATCTCTACATGTCGGTGTCGTGTCGGAAGAATTTTCCTTTGAATCTCTCTCCCGGAAGGTATAATCTCTCCTCTAAACCATCCCTACATGCATATAGGTTAATTTTGACCCATAGGAATGACCCCCATGGTTGTGTCTCCATTTGTGTCCATTTCGTGTCCATTTGGAGACTTGTAGAGGTGTCCTATGTGTAGGATCGTGTCCTAGTAGGAAAATCCCTAATATAACACATGTGGATTTATTTTATATTGATTTGATGTTGTATTAATATTTAATCTCAGATTTTATATTGTTTAGAGAAGGTGTTTTCAATGTATCATATTGTATCATATTAGTTATATATGTATATATATATGTGTTACTCTCTCTCTCTCTCTCTCCTCTCTCTCTCTCTCTATATATATATATATATATATATATATATATATATATATATATATATATATATATATATATATATATATATATATATATATATATATATATATATATATATATATATATGTATATATATATAAAAAAAAAATAAAAAAAAAAATATGTATATATATATATATATATATATATATATATATATATATATATATATATATATATATATATATATATATATATATATATATATATATATATATATATTGGTGGCTTACATATATATGTATATATATATGTGATATTTGTATGTGTTACATTGTGTCCATGTTTGGGTGAGATTTCGGCCAAGGGATAGGAGGATTTAGAATGTGTGTTGGTTGAGAGTGGTGTGTATGTGTGGTGTTTGAGAGATTGATAGTGAGAGTTGAGTGTAGAGAGTTTGAGAGGGTGTGAGATGGGGAGGAGAGGACTAGCTGCTGTTTATTGGCTGTCCCAAAACAGTCCATCTAACTGCCCTTCATATCAGTCCTAAACACCCTCAAAACTCAGTCCTTGACTGTCCTAAAATAGTCCAATTTCAGTCCCCATTGCAGTCCTTGAACCCACCTAGGTGCTACCACATTTCAGTCCAATAAAAGCCCCAAAAACCTGTCCCTAAACAGCCTAACACAGGTCCTTAACACAGTCCAAATCCAGCCCCAAAACAGCCCACATTTGGCCTTAGAGTCAGCCATTGTTCAGTCCATAAAACACCCTACAAACCAGTCCTAGAACAGCCCCTGAATACCTGTCCTAAACAGTCCTAAAACACAGCCATTAGCTGTCCCATTGCTGTCTTTAAAACCCCCTGAATCCAGCCCATTAAACCACCCCCTTTGACAGCCTATTCAAGCCCCTAAACCTGATACAAGCAGTCCACATTCCTGTCCCAAACACAGCCCTACATAGCAGTCCAACCCACTCCCATAGCTGTCCTAAAATACCACTAATCAGCCCTCCTAACCACCCTAAATTCAGTCCATTTGATGCCCCATTACCTGTCCATTTGTACCCCCAAAACAGTCCATATGGCTGTTCTATGTTCAGCCTAGAATGGTCCCAATGTAGGCCATGAAACCAGCTTTGACAGGCCTCCAATCCAGCCCAAATAGCAGTCCATATCAGTCCTTTACCTGCCCCTTGTTTAGCCTACTTACCAGCCTATATGGCAGTCCCAAAACAGTCCTATAGGCTGTCACAAACCAGCCATGAAACACCCCAATCCAGCCACCTACAAACCACACTAAGCCATCCCAAAACCAAGCCTTATAGCCTCCCCAAATGAGCCTTTATATGTGTCCTATAAGAACCTTTGTGTGTGTGTGTTTATGAGCCATTGTGTGTGTGAGCCTATAGGAGTATAGCTAATAACCTATAGGTTAGCCTATGTGTAAACCTATAGGAAAGCCTATATGAGTGTGGTATCATGAGTGTTGTGTGTGGGTGAGTGCTAGAATGATGTGAGGGTGGTATATGATATGTGGTAAGGTAATGGGTAGAGTAAACCAACATATGTTATAAGATAGGCTAGATATCTAGGATACCTATATTTCTTGGTAGGTAAACCTTAGATAGGATAGTATCTAGCTACCCTAAGGAGCCTAGGCTAGTATCTTGGGTATTAGCGGGGTTTCCTTTGTATTGGGCAAGGTATCGGGATTTACCTTGGTAAGGGTAATGTAGGTTTTACCTAGAACTAAGGTATTTGAGTTTAGAGTTTAAGATATGGTTAGAACTTGGTTCCCTTGGTTGGTAATGATCAAATATAGTGCTCCTAGACTAGTTTTGACTTCGGTTGAGCATTTTGACCAAAAGTCAACAAAAGTCAACCGAGAGTCAAACTTAGCCTTTAAGCGACTAAATTTGATCGAAACCAAACCAGAGTTGACCAGTTGACTAAAAGTCAACAGTTGGTCAATATTAGACTAGTTTGACCTAGTTTGACTAGTCTAGTTGACTAGAGTTGACCGAGAGTTGACTTTGGTCTACTTTGACCTAGACAACATGCAGATGCATAGTAGATTACATTTATCATTCCCTGTATACGTCTTGACTTGTGTTGCTCTAACTAGGAGTCAGGTACCTCATCTCGGACAATACATTTACTTCAGACATTCAGATACCAGGCGAGTACATTCTCTGATCATTTCATAACTTGCTTAGAATTATATTCCTGCTCTAATTTACCTTATTTGATGTTGTCACGATATTATCACGGATTGGTACTATATGGATCCTTTCATGCGATATTATCTCCCTCGGGAGCATCGGATACATCATGTCGTGTGTTTCATGTACATCGTGTATTCCTCGCTCTCATGTTATTCATGTTTATCATGTGCTACATGCTCGTTCGTGCTCGCTCGTGTACTCTCATGTGCTATCATGTTCGGTCGTGTTTCTCATGAATCTCATGTATAACCTATACTTCATGTGCACTCATTTATGGGCCCCCATGTGAACTTCATATGCACTCATGTATGAGCTCTCATGTATACTTCATATGCACCCATTTATGGGCTTCATGTGAAAACCATGTACGTAACATAACTTGTCTGGATCCTTGTGTATTGATTGGGGTATGGGGGAGTATAAATAGTCATGTGAACAATTCCAAAGTAGTATAGCCATGTACGCCTCTTTAGTATAGTCATGTACAAATCAAGCCGTTCATATGTCGACCTTGTACTCTAAATCACTAGTCACTGGTAGCTCTCTACTTATAGTAGATATTTCTATTACAGTTCTCTCTCTGTTTACATCATGTACTTCTTTCAGTTTCATGTATCGTACTCTCTTGTATGTTTATATTTTTCTAACCTGTTATGATCTGCGTGAGATATATTGTGCTCGCTCTCGTCCTGACTGGACCTGTTGAAAATTTTACAGAGGATGATGAGGAACCCTGCACCCCTTACCTTGGAGCTTGCCTAGATGACACTCGCGACCTGGACCCCTGGGGAGGTTCAGGCAGCTGCTGAGGATTATACCCATGCTTAGTATAGATAGCTTAGACTCTTACCTGTCTTTCTTATTGATATATTATTGTATATATTGGGAGTTGTTTCATTTGGATGTTTGTGGAGATGTTATCATAGACGCTTAGTCTTTATCTGGATTGTACCTCTGTGGATTTTCTTCTGTTCATATCTATTTATCTTTATCGTATTCCACCTTAGATGTGATTGAGACTGTATTGCTATGTCATCTCCATTCGGAGTGTATATACTGTACATGTACCTTATATATTGTTAGATGATTGACCTAGGACAGCGTTCTACCACCGACACTGCGGCGTAGGCTGGGCGCTGTTACGTACCCGTACCATCACAGTGGGTGCGGGTCGTGACAGTACAGCGGCCGGCGGTGGCGCGCAGGCTACCGGAAAGGGGCGCATGGGTGCTGGGGTTCCTCTGGAATCCTTGTTCGAGGGTTGGATGTGGAGAGACTAGGGTTTACGAACTCTAGTTTCCTTCCTATTCTTATACGTGAAGGGGTCGAGCCTTTCATGGCTGGGCTAATTTAGCCTGGTAAACAGTACCCGCGGGTACTGTTCACTAGGATTTTTTTTTTTACTTATATCTATATACAATTAATTTCTAGAACCTTAAATAAATACCATAAAATTTAAAAAAATTTAAAATTTTCTAAAATACCTGAAGTATTTTTTGTGTGGTACTTATCATAGTATAACTCACATTTATGTACTTATATAGATAAAATCGTTTAGCTAATTGATTTTATCTACCCAATAACAAAAATAATAATAATAATAATAATAATAATAATAATACTAGTAGTAGTAGTAGTAATAATAATAATAATAATAATAATAATAATAATAATAATGATAAATATGATAATAATAGTCTTCACAAGATAGTAGTATGTAAAAATTTGGGGGAGTATACATCCAGCTAATATTATTGCAAAACCATCATGTATATTATTATTATTTCTCCTTAAATATATATAAATAATATAACAATGGATAATATAACCATATCATAATTTAGAAATTTGTAAGCAGTTAAAAATCAGAATAAATATATTTAGAGAGGTTTATGGCTAACACACTGGTCATGGCACACGATAGTGCTTACCATGCCTTACGTTGTAATCACCCTACATAAAGAAACTTAGACATGACTAATACTATATTTATAAATAGATAAAAAATAGTTTAAATAAATTATTTAAGCAGCTAAAATAATAAAAATCATCAAAAAAATTTGGAGGTTTACATCCTATCCAACTTATAAAAATTTTGTACTCAAAATTAAAATAAACTTATAAAAATAATAAGGAGGCTGAATACGAAGGAAGAGTGAGTACTTCAAATCATAATATCGTCTCTGTAACGATGGGGAGATGGACAGAAATAAAATCCAACTAACACACTATTCTACAAGATATGGTGTTCTTAGTCTTGCATGGACAGTCTTTTCAGGGAATGGGTCAATGTTGCATGGTTGATATCAAATGGGATTATAATGCGCATCTATAGTTTGTTCTAAGGATTCATAAATCATACGTATGGTGTAATTGCAATGTAGCACAAGATGGTGTGTTTATGTGGGATATGTATGTCATGTGTGTAGAGTGGCTCATCTAGATCATGAGGGTGAAATTTGTTGGAAGAAAAATTGCTAGTATTGTGCTCCAATATCAAAGTCACGGCAGAGGTATCAGAATGATACGAATAGAAATAAAGTTATCAACCAATGATTTATTAATTCCATTGGAACCAATCATTGATTAATTTAAGTCTTGGATTTTAATCTATATTGGCTGGACAAGATTCCAAAAATCTATCTAAATCATTCCTATTAGGTTAAGGGGACCTAGAATAGGTTTTAACTCAAATGGTTGGCCTATTTGTTCATCGAGTTGGTTAAGAAGGTTCTGTAAGTCTTGAGGTGCGCCTTCCGTGACTTTTGTGTTTATGTAGCACAAGGGGCCTCTGTTGATTGGCACACTAGTGGCATGTGTGTAGAGGGCTTCGAGTAGATCACAACCATATATTGGGTCGAAAGATTTGAGTCGAGGTTGGATCTCTAAATAAGGTCGGAAGGTACATCGGTATTACGGTAAGGATTATAATTAGCCCTTTTGTCCATAAGGTCGTATCGAGAAAATAGAGTACAAGGGAGCATGGTTTAGTGGGACATGGTATGTCTACTTGAAGGTGGACTCCTCTAGGTCTTGTATATGGAATTTGTTGAAGGGTAACAGCTGGTCTCGTGCTCCGAATCTCAATGTCACGGTCGGGGACACCAAATGATCTAGATAGAAAGTGGGAGTTCATGAGGCACTAGTTATCACCCTAAAAAGAACTACTTATTCTAATCAATCGGTAATGCTAGTCAATCCTAAAATTTAGAGGGCTTATAATCTATACTCTACAGAACTAAGACACGGTTTAGGCTTTTAGAAGAAAAAAACAAATAACATGTCGTGATGTTGTACCTCGACTCCGGATTATAAAAGAATACTAGACGACATAATGTGATATGGGAGATATGAATCAAGTTGAAGATAGTTCTCCGATTTCGAATAGATGGAAACGATTATGTATATATAGCCTTCATGGCCATAGAAGAATACTTCATGTCTATGAGCATTGTCTTTCGAAATAAGTGACGAAAAACAATAAGATTTCGAGGGAGTTGGGATCGAATTACAAATATGGGTTTCTAGGGCGATTGAATAGTTCAAAGAGGAAGTTTGTGAAGACCGTTGCAGATGAGACCCTAAAGGACAAGTTCAACTATATCTCAATCCACATAGAGTAATCATACGAAGAGCGAACCAAGTACACTAGGTTGATCAAACCATCATGCACCGGTTCTACTTAGACAATATGTTAGTGGACGCACCCAAATAACATATCTTAAAACAAGCTCGATAAAAGAGTAAGTTTGCAAAACTAGGCTATACTAGCAGTATTGGTCAAGATGGTAAAATATGAGTACGCGAGATAATGATGGAAGAAATAACAAATAATTCAAGTTCCTTAAGAGTCTAAGTCTTGCCCGGTGTTTGAGCCTATACAGTTGTCGTACCGTTTTCTTGTCTAAGGCTTTGGTTGTTAAATGAGGTATGGTCCTCTAAGGATTTATAGTCTAGGTAATCCAAGTAGTGTCCTCTATAATGGGTCATAAGGACGAAGGGAATACTAGGCCGTGAGGCACTCTACCCAACGAATAAGAGTTTAGCTAATAGTGTAATTTGACCAATGAGGCCTACAAGTCATTCTTCTAACCCCTATTAAGCACGAAGGAAAGATAAGATTTACGGTAGAAGGGATCAAGCAAGATGTAATCCATAAGTCAAGTGACAGTTCGAAAACAGAATTGAGGGAGGAGGTCAAGTATGTGGATGAGATCATAGACTCTAATCCTACACGCAGGTTTGCTTGGTACGAAAAAGTAACCAAACAATTTATCTCGACTTGCATGGGCCACCACAAAAACATGTAACGTCCTAGTCCTAAAATACATAGGACTAAGAAGGTAGACATGCCAGCCATATAATAAATATACGTAAGCTATAAAATGCAGTAGAAACCATGACAACTAATCTCATCCACAATATAAAAGAATAAAAGATATTATAATCAATATAAATTTCCATTTGTATAAGTTTGTTGGGCGGAGACAAATCGACTACCAACTATTTTAAAAGAGAGAAAATACATGAACAATGAAAGAGCTTGATAAGCGAAGCAAAGGACGATCCAAGGGCAATCATCTTCGAAGGAGTAGTGAGGATCACGGCCTTGGCTAGGATACTTGCAGAGAGTAAAGAAAGCACACACCTGGAGAGATGACCAGGTCCTCAGAGGGATGTAACAAGATACATAACATCATGGCATAATACTGAATATAAACTGCTCAATAAATAAGTCAATTGGAGTATAACATGGTCAATGCAACCATTGAATTAGCGTACCATCCCCCCAACCAAACAAGGACAGGAGATGGCACATTAACCCACGATGTAGTATCTTTCCAAGTCATGAATCCAAAATGGTATCCGGACCCCAACAAGATTTAGTACCTTCTCATCGGAGTAGTGAGCCATACCTACAACCAAGCAAGGACAAGATGTGGCAAACTAGTTCACGACAAGTTACTGTTCCAAGCAACGGTCAGATACAAGTACCCAAACCAAGAGTACTCATACTTAACGGATAAGGTAGCCTAACCAATCTAAGTGAATGTAGTTTTAAGAACATCCTCCAACGCATAAGCCCTAGATAAAATGGGATCGGCATGGTCCCCCCTTGGGGCACCAGAGGCCTAATAAGTAAGACCATAACGTTTCGCAGAACGTCAGTGGCCGTCGGTATCCATGGGTAATCTCATCCGCGTCTCCGACGGAGCTCACGGGTTACAAAAGGTAAAGTGTATAGTAGCCCATACGCTAAGGAATTGTCCTTCCCACCCAATGCCTACCATGTTGCATCCACAACACGTATACCCTCTATTAACTGCTAGGTCAAACTAACCATGCAATACTATTAGCGGTTAATCCTATCGCACGGCTTATACGTACTACTGGCCAGCCAGTCATGCATGTCCGAGATCTATATGCGACTCACAACTCCATGATACAAATGTGTCAAGGCCTATGAATGCAACACATAAAGGGTGGTCCCTCAAATCTAAGTTTAATGTGTAAGAAAATAATACGTAGCAGAAAATAGAACTGAACAGTAAAATTCTATCAAATTATGCCACGTATCATAATTTATTTTGCAGAAAGTAAATAATAAGGAAATGCATGAAATATGAGCTGAAATAAATAGACATCAAATGACAAGGTATCTTGCCTGAGGTTGTGTGCAGAAAGGGCGATGTCCAATAGCTCGAATCGACCGAATAGTGAAGCATAGAAGGTCAAATATCACAAAATTTCTCGGATGCTGAAATAAACATCATGAACATTTCCAAAATAAGGAAAATAGCAAGAATAGCCTAGCTATAAGTCCAATTCTGGACACAGGAGCAAAATCATAATTTCGGGTCAAAACAATTTCCGCCATTGGACCTGTTTTGCACCGAAAAGCATGCCAATACCTACGGTCTCTAAAGTCGTCAAACTACATGTCTACGTGTCCGGTTTGAGAAGATGAACCCAACCGTATGTCTAAAGTTGGATTCCGGTTGGCCGTGCACAATTTAGCCCGTTGGATCGGGTCGCAGGCCCGCCAAATAGGCATTCTGGTCGATATTTTCAGAATCGGACCAAAATTGGCATACAGGACCAGAAAAATGATTCGATCCTGTTGGCACAAGTTTCGTCTCGATACGACGAACGTACACAAAGTTATTAGAAAATTTACAGAGGGGCCGATATGGTAAATTTTGACGAATACGTATTAAATTCGTCGCGTACACGCAACCAATTTGAATTCCGTCAAAGCCTACACGTCTATGAAGTCGATACACACCTTTCGATGCTTTTGGTTCGCGACCACGTCGCCCGATTTATCAGGACGCATGCCATATCGGTCCAGTTTCCTAAAATTTTTAGCTTCAAAAACCAGTTTTTATTGAATCTTTAATATCAAATAACTTTCTACAAAATACATAAAAAATTAATCTACCTGATGGATTTTTATCTCGTATATATGATCTGCAACTGTTTTAAATTTGTTTATGAAAACTTCTTCTATTTTGGTCATAAACTGTCCTCTATGTCAAGGGGTTGGAATGCCCCAAGGCTCTACTTTCTAACAGATTTTTGCCTATTTTCCAAATAATTTTAAGGGGATTCTAAGGGTTTAGAATTTTTAATATTTGTCAAGGTTTCGAGATGGGTATGTTGGCTATATAGAGGATTCGATTGATCAAAAATTGATCGAATAATAGCGGAAAAATTGAACTCGCAAAGGGGGTACCTGAGTTCCTCGAAGACAGGGTATCCTTAGTTGGTGGTCGGATTTCTTGGGTTCTCTAACGGCGCAGCGCTCGGCGGTGGCACGCAGGTTGCCGAGAAGGGGCGCATGGGTGCTGGGGTTCCTCTAGAATCCTTACTCGAGGGTTGGATGTGGAGAGACTAGGGTTTACAAACTCTAGTTTCCTCCATGTTCTTATACGTGAAGGGGGTCGGGCCTTTCGTGGTTAGGCTAGTTTAGCCTGGTGAACTGTACCCACGGGTACTGTTCACTAGGATTTTTTTACTTATATCTATATACAATTAATTTATAAAACCTTAAATAAATACATAAAATTTTAAAAAAATTAATTTAAAATTTTCTAAAATACATGAAGTATTTTTTGTGGGGCACTTATCATAGTATAACTCACATTTATGTACTTATATAGATAAAATCGTTTAGCTAATTGATTTTATCTACCCAATAATAATAATAATAGTAGTAGTAGTAGTAGTAGTAGTAGTAGTAGTAGTAGTAGTAGTAGTAGTAGTAGTAGTAATAATGATAAATATGATAATAGTAGTCATCACAAGATAATAGTATGTAAAAATTTGGGGGAGTATACCTCCTACTAATATTATTGCAAAACCATCATATATATTATTATTATTTTCTCCTTAAATATATATAAATAATATAATAATGGATAATATAACCATATCTTAATTTAGAAATTTGTAAGCAGTTAAAAATCAGAACAAATATATTTAGAGAGGTTTATGGCTAACACGCTGGTCATGGCACACGATAGTGCTAACCATGCCATACTTTGTACTCACCCTACACAAAGAAACTTAGCCATGACTAATACTATATTTATAAATAGATAAAAAATAGTTTAAACAAATTATTTAAGCAACTAAAATAATAAAAATCATCAAAAAAATTTGGGGGTTTACACACTCATCCCCCTGCGCCCTCTATCTTGCACTATCCAAGTGCAAGGCAAAAGCCTTGCACTTGGTTATTCACCTGCACACACAATACAAGTGCAAAACGGTGCACTCCTCTCCATCACTCACTCACTCATCACTTGCCTGTACACATGGGCCAAGTGCCCCATGCATCTAACCAGTGTGCAGGGCCAAAACTAGGCCCCCAAGCCCTGCTGTTATCTACCTATCTATCAATATAAGCCCCTGCCTTTGTGAAAACATAAGTCTTCTCGGTTGGGTTCAAATGACACACTCTCCCTCTGATATTAATTCCCTAAGCTGCCTCGACTAAGCCCCTATCAATATACTCTAATCCTCACCTGGCAAGAAGAATCATCAGGGGAGGGAAGATATGCCTAATCTGAAATCATTTGGGCTTCTTATAGCTGCCATCTAAAGGTAGTAATCTAGTGTTGCTGCTTAATTCCTCTACTAACTGCTCCCACCACATAGGAGCTGACATGTTTCCTTTCTCCAAACAACCTACACACTATGGCTTATGCTAACTGTACCCAAGCCTCTCTGGAACTAAACTCACATACACAAAACCCTACCACTTAAACCCGTAGTCTACAGGCCTGCGCAGGCAGCCTGTACTTCAAAAATCCTGTGCACACTTGTGCACAGGTGTATAGGTGCCTAGGTAGCCATATAATTCCAATTGCCTCTACTTACCTATCTGCTGTATTCATGGCAGCAACCTACTGCTTCTGCATTCCCACAAAGACACAAACAAATATACCTCTATGGCATCCACTAAACACTCAAAAGGTACACGTGGAAACAAAGCCACCCCTTTTCTGTGTCTCTTTCCTACACAAAGTAAAACCATAAATAACAGAGCCATTATATATCTTGTCATGCTATGGCATCCAATTTGTGGGAATGAACAGCCACAAGAAAGCCTTTGTCCAAAACTTTTCGGGTTGGTTTTATGAATCTAATTCCTATATCTACTATGTTTGAGTAAGGATGCAACCAGGGCTTTGGATAATATAAAGAACACCACTTATCTGGGAAATTATAGAACGAAATCAACAGATATCTTTCTATGAAGAGTGCAGACGCTAAACAAGAACTAATCCTACTTTTGCATAGACGCTAAACATGAATTGAACCACCAGGATCTGTATGCACTGAGGGTTTAAATGTCAGGCTAAATGTAAAGGTATAGCGTTGGTTTAGGACGAAAGTCTCTACTTATGGGAGCATAACGACTTACTTCTTCTTAGGAATGATTGACCACAGAGAGCAAGTGAGGTATATAGCAGGAATGAAAAAATGTGAAGTGCAAGTCAGGCAGAATAAGATAACCTAGATGACTTGCGAGCTATAAACTGGATATTCTTACAATAACATGTAGAGGATGGTGTCCCAAAACATATTTTAGTAGTTGTATTAATTCATATTTTATCCAATCGTACATGCTATAATGCAAGGAATCAATAAGGTTGACAAATGAAAATTTAATTGTAAAGGTTTATAACTGAACACACATACATAAAGCATAGACACTGCTCTTCTTCTTCTCCCTATAACTAACATCTCCTCATTTCCTCTTCCACTCTACACATTTCCCCCTACACAACACAAACCTATAGGTATCTTTCACTTGTATATACACACAAGTTCTACCTAGTCCACATGAACTGTCCTTGCACACCCAACGTAACACACAAGTTCCACCTAGTCCGCATGAACTGTCCTTGCACACCAACCTATAGGCTCTATTACACACACACATGTCCATTGCTATATACACACCTATGATATATATTATAGATACACATATATATACATACATTTAGGTACATATACATGCACGCACAAATCTAACAGTACGTTTCATGAGATATCATGACAACACACCACGTATCCTATTTAGGATACATACCCAAAATCTCAAATAAAAAAGGACACAAAAATTTCTTTGCGGACACGTGTCGAACACTTGGTGCGCACGTTTACGATACGCCCAAGATACAGTATCAAACCTTGTCCGAATCCTACCAAATTTCATGGACAAGTCTGAAATATACCTACAAACATAATTAGTCCATTTCTAAGTTAGTATCAGGTGTCATATATAAACTATCTCATGACAATAGTTTCTAATAAATGATAAGGTCTATAAAACAGTAAATAGAGAGAGTATACAAGAAGTAAAATGTACAGGAATATAACAGGGCATCAGTAAACTATAAGTGAAAGTAAGAGCAGGTGAACAGGATATATCATGTACAAGAGTCAGGAAATAAACTATCTAAGTGAGTGAGTACTAGTTTCAACATATGATTGGCTTGGGATCTTGTAGAGTAATATATGGCCTGGTTAATCATACGTGCGGTGTATGATTAACACTCACAGGGAGAATAGAATATGCACAGGAAGGGTATGATCACATATTTATACTACTACTCTCTGCCCCCGACTGATATAGTAGATCCAACAATGACACGTTATGACATGGGATTCTCTAAGAAGGTCGCGAGCCTTCACAGGAATCGGTGTATATACAATGTATAAGAAACATGAACATGACTTACATAGGATATACCAAGATATACAAGGAATAATATCTCATGACAGGATCCAGACAATACCAATCCGTGTAACCATTGTGTCAAGAAATTAAGGATATCTACACTAAATACATGAAACATAAAAAATACCATAAATAAAAAATTATCAGAGAATGTACTCGCCTGCAAATTTATGTGAAGTATCAACGACGTCCGATACGGTGCCTCGGGGACCTAAATATGGAATATTGTATCAATATCATGTTTGAAATTGGACACAAGTCACACTAGTCCAATTTCTAGGTTAAATGGTCATTCCGAGTGAACAAACTAGTCAAACTTGACCAACCTTGGCTATCAACTAGTGAATACTAGTCATCTCTAACTAACCCAGCTATCTAGTACTATTATCCAATACCTAGGATACTAGGATATCTTTGGTATCTATACTCTATCTACTAATATGTATATATATACTAGTATCCCTACTCTGTTACATTGTTCATATGTATCTACTTATCTTACCTAGGCTTCTTGACTTGGTAAACCCTTAACTATATCTATATCTTAGTTACCTATTAACAAACTTACATTAGCAAGATAACACCCAATCCAAACCCCTTTACTAATTTCATATGTCCTCCCACATGACACTTGCCTATGCCAATTACCTACACTAACTTAGGTAAACCAATTATCGTAGACTGTCATGGGCTTAGTACCTACCAACACACTCAACCCATGATCTATGCACTTGTGTGCTCAGGCCCTATTGGTCTGTGCCCCAGGACAAGTTTTCCCTACTCAACTTAATACCTGGCTCATCATTCTACACACATGATGGCCCTCATATTCAATACACCCATTCATTTAATCCAGTAGAGTGATACATAAAGCCTCTCATTTACTGATACTCCTGTATAATGGCATAGTTCACTGATACCTCACTTGGTATATGTACAAATTCCCCTCTCATATTCATATACTTATATTGACATATGACACGTATTACATACATTAACAGTATGTATATATAACATACTCATGCCAAAAAAACTTGAACACTCCTAGCCCATACTACCTTTGCTCCCTACAGGAAATCCTTAAGTTATTTCTTAGCACAGCTATTTACCAATGATATTGGACAATAAATAGTTGTTGTTCCTGCTACTTTTCAAAGGAACTCTCCCTTTCTACATCCCTATTTACATATACGGATACCCCTATGTCATGACCTGCACCCTGTTTAGGGGCACGAGCACATGGGTACTTCCAGCCTACGCCGCAGTATCGACAGTAGAACGCTATAAAGGTCATCTAGAACATATAGTATCTAAGACACAATAATATAACCTATCATCTCCACACGGAGGAATATATAATCACCACTCAATCATATAATCTAAGGAAGATAAGTACGATGATAAAGATAAGGATAAAGATGAAGTAAATAGTCTGAAATAGTGCTAAGCCACAATCACAAGTTCAAAATTTAAAGACATTACAAGATCCCAAATAAATACTACAAGTCTTAAAGTATCAAGCTGGAATATAGTCCAGACAAAATCTAGCTAAACTAAGTCACTACAGGCAGTGCATCCTCTACGAGCACCGGGTCTACAGGCTGGTCCTGGTCGTAGGCTCCATCTATGCCAAACCCGTAGTAGGTCGGGCAATCTGCATCTAAATCCTCTAAAAATAATGGAGGTTATCCTGTCAGGATATGAGCAAGTACAAACACCAACAGCAATTCCGTGTGAATTGATAAATACTATAAGAGATAATTATAATGAAATAAATGAAGAATGTCAAAACTGGAAGTAAAACTATATATAAGAACTGAATAGCATATCATGGGTGAGATGTAAGGTAAAGCTGGAATAAGCACTAAATGTAATCTGATGTACGATGTAAACCTATAAAGTAAGTGCCATGAGATATTAGAGCGTTATGTGATCCGCTTGGGTCAAGATCAGGCTGTTCCATTTGACCGGCTAAGCACAGGTAGTATAATAGTGTAGGGATCAGGCCGACCAAAATGGAAAGCTATGCACAAGTAGTATAAGGTCAGGCTACACCCTACGTATGGTGAGGGTGGAGCTATGCACAAGTAATAAACAAGTAAGGGTAATGATCACATAACCTCTAATAACTCCCCATTCTCGAGTAGCATAATGATTCTAGACATGACAGGTCATGACACGGGATTTGAAGAGCAGGGGGCTAGCCCACTCCCAAATCGGTGTCTATACAAGTACAGAAAACAATATCGAACAATGTACTCATATACCAGATAAACCAGGAATGACATCTCATGACGAGATTCACGTATACTAGTCTGTGTATCCTCATGTCGAGAATCAAGTATAACACTACAATTGAATCGAATATAGTAGATATCAAAGCAATGAAAACTATCAGAGAATGTACTTGCCCGAGGTCCTGAGTTGAGAAAATCGAACTACAAACCACTCAATGAGCCACGAACGGTCAACTCGCACAACAGTCTCCTAATACTGAAACAGGCATTACCGATGTTCTCAGAATAGTCAAATAGCTAGAAACGCCTATCCATAAGTCCAATTCTGGATACAGGAGCAAAACGGTAATTTTGGGCCAAAACGATGTCCGCCGTTGGACCCGCTTTGCACCGAAGAGCGTACCAGTATCTACGGTCTCTAAAGTCAACAAACTATATGTCTACAGGTCCGGTTTGACGAAATGAACCCAACCGTATGTCCAAAGTTGGATTCCGGTGTGCTGTACACAAATTTGTTCGTTGGATCGGGTCGCGGGCCCGCCAAAATAGCGTTCCGGTCGACCTTCTCAGATTCGGACCAAACTTGGCATACAGGACCAAAAATGAAGCGGTCCTGTTGGTGCAAGTTTCATCACGATATGACAAGCGTGCACAAAGTAATTGCCAAATTTGCAAAAAGGCTGATACGTTGAATTTCAACGGATACGCATCAAATTCGTCGCACACACGCGACCAATTTAAATTCCGTCAAAGCCCACACGTCACGAAGTTGATACGCAACTTTTGATGCTTTCGGTTCGCGACCACGTCGCCCGGATGGACGGGACGGACGGTGTATCGGGACAATTTTTCTAAAATTTCAGTATTAAAAACCAATTTTTTCTCAATCTGCACAAATAACTTTCTGTATAAGACATGAAGAATAAATCTACAAAAAGTTTTTTGATCTCCTATATGTTGTCTACAAGTGTCTTCAGAAGGTTTTCCAAAGTTAGCGATATTCTGGTCGCAAATCGACAGCAAACATAGAGTTTCGGGACAGTTTCTAAACCCAGAAAATTGAGTTTTTTCTTGATTTTGGAACTCGTTTTTCGTCGCACATGAAGCGAATCGGCATAAACTATTTGAAGGAAATTAAAGGTGTATAGGTTAGGATCATACCAGAAGAAACGGATCGAAAATCTATCGAGCGTGCACGGAGTTATCTCGCTGCAAAGTTGGCTCCTCGCTGATAGTTTCGCGCACGAGTGGGCTGTTTGTCGCGCGTTTTCCTGCGATGGACGGCCTAGGGTTGGTCGACGGCGACGTCGGGGCGTGCGCTGGGTTGTGGTGACGGCGTAGGGTTAGGGTTTTGTAAAAATTCCTCTTTCTCTCTTGATTTATATATAGAAAGGAGGTCGGGTTTGTATTCATAAGGAAGCCCAAAGGCTCGGCTAAGTATGTTGTGGGTGTGTGCGTGTGTTTGGTTTTGCTGTGTGTGTTTGGTTTTTTTTTCTTTTTCTTATTCTTTCTTTCTTTATTAACAATGTATATATATATAATATATATTATATATATATATATATATATATATATATATATATATTGTCACACACACACACACACACATATATATACATATATATATATATATATTAACTCCATACTGAAATATACCAAATAATTATATAAAATCTGAATTATTTAAAAATCAACTAAATAATTTGTATCCTATATTTATTTAAAATATATTAAATGTTTATTAACTTAAACCTCAACAGTACAGACATATTATAAAAAATACTTATTTAACAATTAAAGTAAATACACCACTCTATCTCCACAATAATAATTCAAATAAATATTTTAATAATAAAAATAATGTAAATGACCAATACAACCCTATCTAGGATAGTGGAGGTGACAAATCTAGCCTTCTAAAAGAAATTTGACCTCGAAATTAGAGCAAACTAGTATAATAACACTAGCAAGAACAAGGAGAAAAAAATACCTCAAGGCTCGAAGAGATAAGGGTAGCGCTCTCGCATCTCGTCCTCTCTCTCTCAGGTAGACCCACCTGGAGAGTGATCCCTCCATGCGACACGAACCAAAGGAATAACTTGGTTCCGGAGCACCTTCTCCAGACAATCCAGAATCTCTACAGGCTGCTCTGGATAGCGGAGAGTAGGCCCCACCTCTAACTCGGAGTGATCCAATACATGACTAGGATCTGCCACGTACCGCCTCAACTGCGATACATGGAACAGTTGTGAAGTCCCTCGAGCGTAGGCGACAAGTCTAGTCGATAGGCTACTGCACCGACCCTTCCAAGAATAGTGAAAGGTCCGATGAAGCGTGGACTAAGCTTCCCGCCTCGGCCAACGCGAATCGTGCCTCGTGTCGGAGAAATCCTCAGACACCATATCGCCAACCTAGACACAAGACAAGACTCAATACAAGACTTTAAAGCAAACAATCACAAACAAGCACAAACAGAAAAACTGATACTAACCTCGAACGCTAATTGTCTTCGGTGGCTATCGGCCCAATGCCGCTGTCTATCCTGAGCCACCCGAAGTCTATCCCTGGTCAACTTAACCTTCTTTGCTGCATCCACCACCATCTCCGGCCCAAGTAAAACACTCTCGCCGACATCGTCCCATGACAAAGTAGTGCGACATCACCGTCCGTATAGAGCCTCAAATGGCGACATCTCTATACTGGCCTGATAGCTGTTGTCGTAAGCAAACTCTACCAGGTGAAGATGGTCCTCCCAAGAACCCTTGAAATCCAACACATAAGTGCGAAGCATATCCTCAAGTATCGGGATGGTCCTCTCCGACTGCCCGTCTGTCTGGAGGTGATACGCTGTACTGAACTTGAGCTGGGTGCCCGAGCTAGTATACAAACTCCTCCGAAGTAGGAAGTGAAACGACTATCCTGATCCGAGACTATGCTCACGACTCTGTGCAATCTGACTATTTGTCGCACATATATCTCTATCAGCTTCTCCGTAGACAGTCCCACCTTGAAAGGTAAAAAGTGGGCCAATTTGGTCAATCTATCAACGATGACCCAAATCGCATCTTTCTCTCCTGGAGATCGTGGAAGTCCAGATACAAAGTCCATAGTGATGTGCTCCCACTTACACTCTGTAATGGGTAGTGGCTAAAGCAGACCACCTGGCCTCTGTCTTTTGGCTTTCACCTATTGGCACTCTAAGCATCGAGATATGAACTGAGCTACCTCTCGCTTCATGCCATACCAGCAAACATGCTCCCTCAGGTCTCTGTACATCTTGTTGGCTCTAGGATGCAAGAGTACTGAGAATGATACGCTTCCGGCAGAATTTCCTTCCGAAGCTCGACACTCGGAATGCACAATCTAGTACCGTGCCTCAGCGACCCATCTTCGGTTATAGAGAAATCGTCTAGCAATCCTGCCTACACCTGCTTCCTGATGTTCCACAGGGCCACGTCATCAAACTGTGCTGATCCGACTCTGTCCATCAACGCAGACTGAATCTTTAAACCCCACATCTGAACCTCCATCCCAGAACGATCATCTCGATACCCAAACTATCTAGATCGGCCATATATGAGGATCTGCCGTCAAATACATAGCGACTTGATACATGTTCAGGCATCTGCAACTACGTTGGCCTTCCCTGGATGGTACTACAAAGAGACATCAAAGTCCTTCATCAGCTCAAGCCAGCGCCTCTGCCTCATGTTCAATTCCTTCTGGGTGAACACGTACTTCAAGCTCTTATGATACGTGAAGATCTCAACTCGCTCTCCATACAGGTAGTACTTCCACAGCTTCAGAGCAAAGGTAACAGCTGCCAACTCCAGATCATGGGTAGGGTAGTTCTTCTCATGAGGACGTGCTGCTGAAGCGCAACCCAAGCCCTTCCCAGAAGCGTTATTGTAGAACGTGAAACCACCAGTCCCAGATGGCAACGTCAAGATAGGAGCTGTAGTCAACCTCTTCTTCAGCTCATCAAAAGTAGCCTGACACTCCTTGGTCCAGACGAACTCCACGTCTTTCCTGGTGAGTCTAGTCATGGCTCTGCAATCCGAGAGAAATCCTGAACAAACTTTCGATAGTAGCCTGCCAGACCCAAAAAGCTTCGAATCTTTGCAACTGAGCTCGGTGTGGACCAAAACTCCACTGCTGAAATCTTATTCGGGTCCACTGAGTCCCATGCTCGGTCTATCATACATGACCCAATAACTCTACCTTCTCCAGGAAGAACTCGCACTTTGATAGCTTCCCATACAACTGCTCTCTCTTCTTGAGAGTTTCTAGCACAATCCATAGATGCTTCTCGTGCTCCTCTGACGTCTCAAGCTCTGGCTCTCCTAGCGGTTTACCTCTTATAATACTACCAGTACACTATGGTTCCAGGCCATGGGCATACTCAACTCACTGACACACACTATCCAGAATAATATACCACACCTTACAAGGTACTATCTCTATTGTCTGCCTCAGCTCCTCTACCACCTAATATTGCTTAATCATGCACTCTATTGATACACTCATCTATCTAGAATACTCTATCTAGGGTGTCTACCCAAGTCTTGACAATGTCTACACAAGGTACTAACTCCTCTGTATGATACTTGAATGGTACTCCTATACTAGGCTACTCATGTCCCTCCTCTAACTAGTCACTTAAAATATTGGTGCCTAAACCTCTATAACACTTGAAATACTCTGGCTATTGCTACTAGGGTACTCCTCTTATTCTGGCACCTGGGACAACTCCTACCTTAACACTTATTAATCACCCTAGGGTTTCTCATCTATATTTAATTATCAATAATCATATACAATACTTCCTAACCATACTCTAAACTATTAACACTAATACTCAAGGACACAGACCAATTGCAAGTCACCAAACCATCAATCTACGAAGAACCTATAATAAAATGAAACCCTGGACTAAAGAACTGATGGTATCCTTACTCTTAAGCTAATTGAGGATGGAACAGAATCTATAATAACAGAAGTGAAATGATAGAGATGACATGTTAGGACCCTTCTCAAGATACAATCTGATAATCATACGCGTCTGTCCAAAATCATGACACTTAGAATCCTCGCCACTCCAATAAGCAAGGCTGCGATAAACGGTAGATTCCATAACTGAGGTATGCACCTCTATAATCATGTCGGCTGGGATCCTCGCTACGTCGACTAGTATAGTTGCAAGAAATCCCAAATCTCATGACCAAGATATGTACATCTGAAGTCAGGTCTCTACGTTCTTGCCACGTCGGCTAATATAGCTGCGATAAATTCTAGGCTCCACAATTAAGTAGACGTTTACCTTACCTGTTATTCTGTCAACATATGTTATCAAAAGATATCTTAACTCGGCCATAAAATTCATCTCGATATGATA
>JANAVB010043807.1:0-47231 GCA_029216955.1 Iris pallida | reverse complement strand
GAGAATTCGCTATGTCAATTAGTGTGTGGGGGTGTGTATGTGAGTCCCTATCCGTTCCATTGGAGTAGTGGGTATTGTCCATCACCGAGACCTGTAGTAGAAGTTTGGATGAAAGTTTGGTTGATCAGCCCCGCTACGCTAACCCTTTCGGGACCTGCTTTGGAGCGAATTCCCCTCTTGAAGTTGTAGCTACTCTATACGTTACCGTTGGAAACCGATCCTTGCGATCCCGATCCTGCTCTTTCATAGGATTTCTTCGAGCCTTCAGATCAACTCGTTGGGGAACGAAAGTTCTGGTTCTATTCGAGCTATATCTCCCTCTACCGCTGGCTTTGCCTCGAAGCCGGTGGAAGGTTCAAAGCAAGAAACTCAGCTTTCTTAACCTTCTCCATCTGCTGGTCTAAAGCACCCCGAGAGGCCGCTAAGGACCTGTAATCAAGTCTTTCTGTTGCCACCAATCTATCTGTCTATTCCATTTAGCTAACCGGCTCATAAGCAGAAAACCTAAAAAAAGAAGAACCAATTCTTTCACATCCAAGCCAATAGCAGCTCGCCGGACCCTTCTTATGCTTCTCTTCTTTCGTTTCGCTGCTATGCTAAGCAACCTCTAAATGAATTTCTTCTTTCTTTTATCCGGTTGGAGGAACTGCGACTCATCCATGGCTCGAGTTCCAGTTGGTTGTGCACTAATCGACTAACTAGACCTTGACAGGCCAAGTGGACACTCTCGGGCTATCCACTTTTTGATCCAGGTATGTCATCCACTTCACCATCAAGAATCCCCTGTGAAAAGGAAGCGGTGAAGCTCACCGGAGTCAGGGTGTCCTCGAGATGCTTATCCCCTTTTGCTTATCAGGCTCTCCTATCTATCTCGAAACGAGTTATTTACAGACCGTTGCTACTGATAGCCCTGTGACGAGTGGTGCAGACACCGAAGGCTCTGGAAGAGTTTCGTGACGAGAGATCATGGACTAGTTTGAGGCGGGCAGGTGTCGGACTTGATTGGTCTGGTGATTCACTGATTGAAGTGACTCTTGAGGGTTCCGATTCAACATCTTCCTCTTCCGAATGCCCTTCTTATGCTTGGTTGACTATTTTCTTTAAGGCTTGACCTTTCCCGCGGGTATAGTGACTAATACAATAACCTACTATATGCTTAATACATCGTTCTCGGTCATCCCTCTCGCACACTGGGAGCAGCCCCTCCTAAATGCAAGCTGCTCCTCTTCTTCCTTTACCGACTGCCTCCGTGGCAGGTAAGCTGCAAACCTTCATCCGGTCATTGCTAAGTCCTATGGGAGCCTCGCCAGGGCGTAAGATTACGCGTGCTTGTCTAGTTGCGAGCTTTGCGGGTTCCTTCTCGCTGAGGTCACCATCGGATTCAAAGATTTCACCATCCCTATCGCAAGTACCTTTCGATGGATGTACTATTCTGCCCGTTCCGTAGTCCTTTATACAGCTGGACGTAGGAGAGAACGAAGTCCTGGCCTTCCGATAGTGAAGTTAATACCATCTTCTGGATGTCTTCCGTGACAAACCGAAAGGAGTTCGCGCCAAGCGGAAGGGGGTTAGGGTGCAGTGCCAATTCTTAAGAGTGGTGTGAGGCGACCGACCCGGTAGGGAGGTTGGTTTTCGAGGGCTTCGTCGCCTTCCCTTGTTTCAAGCGCAGTTGTGACCTTCCCGTCTACTGAGGAGCTTTTTTTGTTTGTGACTAGGGAAGCTTCTCGGTAAGCATTCCTTTAGCAAGTGCTAGGTAAGGTAGGGAGTGCAGAATCAACTAGGGCTAACCTCTCTTTAGCCTATCTGTCCTCATGCTAGCCAATCTCTGGCAATTGGTCTATGAAAAAGGGTCATATTCAAGATGTGAACAAATCAGATGTTTTAGAATCGGATGTGCACATTCATGCAAGATCCGGTGCTCTCTTTGAAATATCCGCTCTTAGGATAGAAGAATAAGTTCTTTCGGAAGAGAAGAAGTAGCAGAATCCGTCAGCTTGCCACAGAACTCATCCAGAAGGAGTATGCAGCCAGACTGACTACGGAGATAGAAAGAAGAGGATGGGAAGATGAATCAATATTAAAGAAAGAATAGGTTGCTAGAGAATCGGATCTTAGATAGTGCACGAATGAATGCATAGTGAAAGTCAGTCTTGGTCTTGGGGTAATATCATCTTTCCTGCCCCTAGGTCCTAGGTTGCAAGTCAGCTGCTCACTCTCTCTTTCTTCGAATTCGATGTCTTAAGCAGCATGTAGCAAAGATCGATTTGAGATTCAATGTGGGACCTGAAAACAGAAGCTAGAGTTGAACGATCTACTTTTCTATCCTGTGGTCCTATCCTATATAAGGAAATAAGGTCTCTTCCTTATAGAAAGTAGCCTGGTCTGTCTCTCAATCAGTCTGTCCAGTCAAGTCCTTGCTCCTTGCTCTTCTCATATCTGCTCTTATCTTTGAAAGAATAGGCTGTCTGTGAAGGCGGTCTTGTCTCTTTGACACGAATCTTTGACTCTGTTTACAAATCGGCTGTTATCGAATAGGTTCTTCTCTTTGTAAGTTCATCTTACTGTCTAGCTGCTTCAATCAAGGAAGAATTCCTTTTCCTGAGAGAGAATCCAGTAGCTGTCCAACGGTTGCAAGCAAGCAAGCCAGTCGGAAGCAAAGGAGCCAAGCAAGGCAAACCGGTCTTCTTTCTCTTCCTCCTCACTGTCGTTCGCCTCACTTCGCTGTATTCGCCTTTGTCAAACAGGAAACTTCCGATCTACTTCTGCCGGGTTGGTTGCTCGCTTCCAAAGCCCTAAGCAAGAGGTCCCATACTGTCCTGAACTAGAACAGCTAACTCGGACTTAGGGGACACTTCCTTGAGGAAAGCCGTACTCCCATCAGCTTTCAAGTAGATAAAGAAGTTCAGGCTAGTGACATCAGCTATCGGCTATTGGCCTTTGTGAAAGCTTATCCTCAATATGGGAAATCCCTTTCCAAGCCTTCCTCTTCGTCAATGATTATGGGTCGCTCCTATCCTGTAGTTCGATACACTACTCTAAGGCCAGTTGCCTATACAGCATCTTGAGTTTATAGTACAGTCAGCTTTGGTTATCGCTACACCCTCTCTAGACAAACGATTTGATTCAAGCCACTCCACTACTGGTACAGTAGCGCCCTGCCTTATTAATAATCGCATAGGCACCCGGGAACCCTACTCAGTAAAGAAGGGGACTCCCTAAACGAGACTGCTAGCTGGTATGGATTGCTAGCTTCGCTGATCCACTGAATCGCTTCTTTGATCACCCTGAAACTGGTCATCACGAAAGCTGGGCTGACTGCAAAATGACCCCCAGCTCAGAAGCTTTCTCTTAGACTGGATCCAAATACCAATTGGGAACTACGGAGAATGAGGAAAAAGATCTGGCCGAACCAAGTGAAGAAAAAGGACGCTTTCATAGTCTCGCACCATGGTTTCCGAGCATCTCTTAATTCACATTGCTCAACCTTCCGGGCTTTGAAAGACTATGTTTCGCTTCCTGGGACGAAGTCGAGCTCCCTCCCTACGGTTTTGGGTTCGATCCCGCAAGTAATCCATAAGCACCAGTAGAAGCAGAAGCATATCCAGAAGCCGATACCAACAGCAGTAGAGAAAGACCCCCCGCTAATAGAAAAAGAGGCATATCCGCCGATGATAACGAGAGCAGTACCGATAGCACCAATAGCATCCCTTCCAGTTCCCTTGACTAGTCAGGGGAGCCATCACCAGGGCCGATGATCCAACCCCCATACCGAGATGTCCTTATGATGATGGGCGTTATACATAGCCGATGTTGGCTAGAAGCAGTCTCAGTTGAAGCTATGGAGCACCCATTCAAGCATTCTCATTCAACGGTCTATCAATGCTGCCTTATTTTGTTCCATTTCCTGTTAAAGATACTCCAGATGTAGAGACAGATCAAGAGCCATCGAGATCGAGTAGCTATAGCAGCTTAGAGATCGGAACCCCGTTCCGGGTACACCCATTTAAGTAGCAACTGCCCCTAAGCCGGTGGGTCTCGTTCAAAAGCCACTTTAGTGGATGTGTCCCAATCCATGTGCTCGGTGATGATGTTGTCATCGCTCGTGAAGGAAAAGTCACTCGCCCGCTCGACGGGAAGGGAAAGCGCAATAGCAACCCATAAGCTTTACTAAACTAATAAGGGCATTCTATTGATATTGATAACGATAGAAAGAGCGATCCACGGAAGCCATTAAAACCAACAAGCTTGATAGGATAAGAGCACTCTAAGACGAACAGGACCTGGTCAGACATCGACCTACTAGATAAAAAGGTTGAGGAGGGGGATGTCCGTAATGAACTACAACTACTTATTCCCTAATCACTTACTTAAAGAAGTAAGGCGCCAGCAAGGAAAATAATTGACCAAAAAGAACTCATTCTAGAAGACAATAAAAAGAAAAATGGGTACTTGTACGTCCCAGCAGCATGGCAATGCGGAGGTGCCCTAGAAACTAAGACACCCGGGGAAAGAAAATAGTCGATTTCCCACGTTCCTTTTTTCTCGGGCATATCGAGAGGTTGGTGTAGTACAAGAATGAGAAAGCCACAACAGCAGGGAACAGTCAGACACTGCGCGTAAGAAAATGTTTTCTTTTGACTCAAATATAGTCTTAGAATCTTGTTCTGGTTGAGGCGAGCGAAGTGAGCTAATACTGAATAATCGAAGTGAGGCTAACGCAGTGAGAAGGGAGCTAGTGAGGACCCAAAACCGTAGGGAGGAAGCCTTCGAAGCAATCTCTGGAGTTTGCCCTTATCCGAACGGGTCTTGCAAGAAAGACGAATTTCATATTGAGCTCCAAATATACGCTATTGGGATGGAATGGCTCAACCGACGTCCTCCCCCCCTAAGAACCGCACGTGCGAGTTCCCCCGCATACGGCTCAAGTGGCGAAGGCCCTTTCCTTCGCGCTTGGTAAGCGCTTCGCTGTAGCCAAGCTTACTGCTAGCCTATCGGCTAGAGCCAAGCTTCGACCGCGACTGCTCGTCGCTTCTGGCCGCCTTATTCCGTCACCCGAGATCCAAGTCAGCACCGGCTCCATTACCTCCCTATCGGTCACCGCCCCGTGGGTTTGTTCGCCTCCGGGCGCCTCGCGGCCGGGCCGGCTTTCCAGCAACTGTCGCCTATCTCACCCGGCACTTTGAAGGGTGAGCCTTCGCTTTTTGGATCGTCTTCTGCCCAATGCGGTAGCCTCCCGTTTTTTTGTTCCCATCCCATTGGGTTTACCTTGTTCACAGGTTGACCCCATGGCAGCAAGAAAAGGCGATCTTGTGCTATACTCCGGTGATCTCTTGCCTACCGAGGCACGCTAACTCCCATCGTGTCCCAGATCACATTCCGTGAATCGAAAGGGGAAGCCCACTCATCCATCCTCTCGTAGATGCGGTGCGGTTTTACGAAGCGTCTAAGCACAGTTCACTCGCGTTGATCAATTAATGTTGAGTTTTGCCGCCACTCCTTAAGTTTACATGTTGTATCATACACTTCTTGCATAGTTTCCCACGCTTCATACCTCCCCTCCTCTTCTTAAGGTAAAGGGCTAGGCATGGTGGGGTAGGAGCATCCAGTCGGCAAGATTTTTGGCCTGACCATTCTTATGTCCTCCGAGTCGCACGGCGTTTTAACCGAAAGAACTTTTTGCGCAATTCATGCGTTTCCGTTTTTATGACCAGAAATTGTTTCTTGATTTCCATTTCAAATTGTTCTCTGGACTTTTTATCAATATGAGGTGATCGTAACACAGTATATAAGACTCGTGATTCAGGCAATCCAATCTTCCGTGTGTCACGCGTAAGCCCCCCCAAATGGTAGTTTTCCAAAAAAGGGTTATCAAAAGATCGAATCACTATGTGTATCTTGCAGGTCGTGACCTTTGGTGGTATTTCTTTTCTCCTCTTCCTGTTCTATTGATCAGAAGGCAGTGCCACGCCGGTTTAGAATTCCTCCCGGCACGGTCGCCTCCCTTTTTCGTAACAAAAAAAAGAAGAAGTAGGCGAGCGGAGTGAGGTCGAAGAAGAAGCCTGAGCACTGGACGAAGTGTTTTCCGTTGTATGACGAAGAAGAAGAAGAAGAAAGGATGGGCTGGATCGACAACGGTACCGCAAGCAAATGCAATGCTCCTCTGCTGACCTGATGAAAGAGCCATCGGTGACAACAACTCTGAGAGAAGACCCCCAAGAATGCACATTTTCTCTTATTAAATGAAGCCGAAGATCAACTGGGCGGATCTCTATGTTATGTTCCAAGACCGCCGGAGCCGCCGTTGGACCAATCATTCACCAGGGCCGCATCCCTGCGGATGCCAGGTTCTTTTTAGCGAGGAGATGGAAATCGATCTGGAGGACAAGTGGTGGTTACAGCTTGAAGAGGACCACTCACTCAGTCCTTCCGAAAAAAGAGAAGAAGCCACCCGGGAAGAGTTGCACGAAGAGGCGCTGGAATCCCTCTGCCATTAAGGAAGGCGAGCGGAGTGAGCTGAATAATCGAAGTGAGGCGAGATATATCGAAGGGAGGTGATAGAAGTGAGATGAACGCCATTAAAGAAGACCGTCCCAAGGTGCTTGCGTCTCTGTTCATCTTCGTTCAGGGCAGGACGCATTTGACCCCAATGTGACAGTGGCTCTAGCTAAGGCTGCCAGCGCATTGTATCTAACCACACTGTGGCAAATCGATACAAGTAGCTAAAGATCTCGCATCCGACATCTCTGGCCGAACGGTTAGGCAACAAACACTACGGCGCCTGGGTCAAAATCCCGTTTACCAAACAAGACGTCGAGAGGTTCCATTCCCCTCCAGCAGCCAAAGTGATAGGGGCTGTTGCATCCGTGTGGAAGAGGGTATCGGCAACACCTTTTTCATCTTTGAAAGGATGAATACTTGTGTTGGGTCCTGCAGACCAGGATGGCCTCTCAGATCAAAACCTAAATGTGCCAGGGGTTGATCATAGAAGCCAGGGCAATAACGATGAAGGAATGATCGCGCTTATGTAGCTAATAACTCTGCCACCTTCATAGTTGATTCATTAGGGCTTAACAGCGCCTTATACCCGGAAGTCTCTATCGTTTTCTTTGTCTGTTAAGCCGTTGGGACTTCCTAAATCAAACTGCAATCGCAGTTTATCAACAACTCACGACGACAACCGAGATCTTCGACTTTGCTCCCACAGGTAATCCACCCGGGGTAACGAAAGGGAGACAAAGTCCTAACTAAATCAACACACAATAACCTCAACCGTCTACCCATTCCATCCATCATATCAGTCGAGTCGATCCGATTCGTTCTTATCTATAGATAACGCAAGAGAGAACTTATGACCTCGCGGATGGAGAGGGATTCGAACCCCCGGTATTCCTATCAATACTTCGGTTTTCAAGACCGACTCTTTCAACCGCTCAGACATCCATCCCTTCGCGCTTCGCCCGCCCTATCCATCTGCGCGCTGGCAGGTAGGGGCAACTCTATGTGATTCGCTACGCTTGCTCTTCCCCACCCCGTAAGCTGACTCTATTGCCTGCCGGTTAGCGACACTTTTCCGGTAGTACGAATCGCTATGCTTCGCTTGTTTCTATATGATAATATGCACCGTCGGTTGCTGCGCTCCCTGCGGGTAATAGCAAGAGAGTGAAGAACGAACGATCCTCCAGAGTGATTGAGTCCGACTCAAGCGAGTGAGTGAAAGGCGTGGCAAGAGAGCGAGTTCGACTCGCGAACGATCGATCCGCAAGTGAAGGACCGACCCTATCCTCATGTGTGGAGGAAGGATCGGTCCTGTGGACACTGACGCATACCACTCAACATAGTCCTCGCGGTCGGTCAAATGCATCTCGATTCTCCTCCAGCATTGAAGTGCCTAATCTGATCTCTGAAAGTGTAAAGTAAGCTATATCTAGCAGCTCCACCTGTCCGCGATGCATGGAAGGATTGGGGTGGCGGATCAGGAACCGGCTGATCAATCCCAAACTGCCGTAACACTCTCTCACCCAGGTACCACTCGACGTGGTCCAGTATATCAGCTCCACTCGGGCAAGGAGAACAAAGTGAGGCGACCGTTTAGGGAGCTAATAGAAGGAAGGAGTCGGGTAGAGCGGGGAAGAAAGGACGTCAAGTCAATTGAATAGTGGATTCCATCAGCAGGGTGGCCGGGACAAAGAAGTCCGAAAACATGGTATTTGGCCGATCAGCCAAGCCAGCCCTACTCGTCTTTGTCTACCCTGGAAAAAGGTTAGCTCATACCCTTTCGTAAGCCGAATAGTAGTTCTTGGACCGGAAGCCATAGTAGAAGTGCAGCCCCCGTTGAGACAATAAGTTAGACATTGGTTCATAGGTGGTACCCCTCACTCAAAGTGAGTGGAAGGGTTCTTCGACCTCGAGCCATCACGCTCTTTTGGACCTGAAGAAGGGAATTCAACCGGCGAGTAGGGCTTGTGCCCATTAGTCTATGTCCTGCCCTGGTTAGAAAAGAACTATATCTCGGATAAAGGCGAGCGTTAGTGAGGGCTTACAGCGCCTTGATTAAGGTTCCTCTCCCAAGACTTTTGTGGAGGCGATGGAATCCCAGGGCATAGGCTCGCTACCCAAGCACCAATGAAAGTCGTCTGGTGGGCAGGACGGAAGAGGTCCACTCAACAAACCAAAAAGGATCCAATCCTATCCCGTCGAGAAAGGCCAATCTCTCATCTTTTCTTTGCTTGCGGATGATCAGCTGTGAATCCCCGTAGACGATTAGAGGGTCGATGCGCATATCGAACGCAAGCTCTAGGCCGATGATAAGGGACTCGTATTCTGCTGTGTTGTTCGATGTCGCCGATGTGAGGGAAAATGAATAGGGCAGGAGGATCTGGGGTGACAAACACGATTCCTGCTCCAGCACCGGATCCTCGGGAAGTACCATCGAAATTTATCAAGGCTTCAGAATTTCGACTGCCATGACCTCCTCATCTGGGAAGTAGTGTGAGAGAGGAGAGTTATCGGGGACGGGGGGTGTGCCTTGAGATAATGCCTGAGCTTCTGAACGGCAAAGATCAGGGGTTTGTTTTCTCGATCGGAGTGTTATTCTGCCCCTGTACGACTTAAGAAAATAGTAGAGCTTTCCTTTCCCTCTTCTTTTGGGCCAAGAGAGCTCCCAAGGATCCCTCCAATGCGGCGATGTAGAGGATAGCCTTTGATTTAGTTGAAATAAAAACAGGCGGGTTGAGGAGATAGGCCTTTAGGCTGTCGAAGGCATTCTAACAAGCCTGGTCCCATTCGAAGGGGACGCCCTTTTCCATACATAGTAAGACCAAGGTAGCGTACTGGTCCCTTAGCTTCTTTCATACTCAATGACCTGGAAATGAATCCATTGGATGAACCTGACTCCCGAAAATGGTATGGATGAATTGATCATTATGTAGTCACTGGTGCTCGTTCAGCTGGGTTCTTATGCTTGTCATCTATCTAATGAGGACTCATCTTTGACTTAAATAGGAAGAATTGGCTTTCATCGGGGTGCCTTTTACGGGTAAGACCCCCTTCTTTTGCTCAGCAGCAGCCGTGCGTGTGTGGACTGCCCCAATCTCACGGGTCATTGTCTTTCTTTCCATCCGTCTTGTCTTGCCCATCTCTGTCTTCAAACATAGGTTTGGTTACCAAATATCTTGGTCCGAATGGCTTCACCAAAAGCTTACAACGTATGATCATTATAGGATTCCCCTGGATCGGCAACTAGAACCGGTTCACGCCCATCTACTGCTGAAGTAGTCCATAAAAGATTGCTCAATGCTGTCACGACTGGTACCCCCTTGGCCTTCTTTATAATAGATATCATCTTCTTTGATCTCCTAATTATAGTGGTACGGTGGAAGAATCTTGTATTGGCATCTCCAGCCTGAAGCCATGTAATGCGAGATTGATCTTTCCAGATCAGTTCTTGGAAGTGCAATCACAAAGAGTATGTATAAGTATAGCACATAGAATGGGAAGCTTGCTCACAAATACTAAATATATGCCAATCGCGGTTCCATCGTCCCTTCGATCGGAAGAAGGACTCATCCCGATTGACACACGCCGGATGATACACCTTCGGCCATCCCCTACGATCGCAGACGACGAGATTCCCCCCATCGAAGCCCTCACTACAACATCGGTAGCGTCGCTTTTCAATCCGAGGAAGAAAGACCTAGGGGTCATCAATAAAAAGAGGGAAGAAGAATGTTATACAGTCACGACTATACTACTACTATATCCAACTAAAGCCTAGCCAGCCTCTCCGTTTCGCTCTCTCGCTTTGGTTCCATCTCAAAGAAAGTCTGTACGGACCTATGTTTGATTGCCAGACAGATAAATCTAGTTCGCGGATAGGGATAATAATATGGTTCATGCGTCCTATGCTATGTATGGTCCACCCGATTGTCTGCCTCAAAAAAAGAAATAGAATAGATTGATCCCATCACCTTTTTTTGCATACAAATCGACCCCCTCATCTTTTTATCCCGATTCAAGCTCCTTCTCCACCGCTGGGGACCGAGCCACAAGGAGTACAGTGCCATAGCCGACCGAGGATATTCGGGGACCGCTTGCTACTATTGATTCCGAGGTGGATTCGGGGATAGACCCAGCAATATTGCATAGCCAGTGGGAGGGAGCCCCACATAGATATCTAGATGGGATAGCCTATTTAGTTGGGTTTGGAATAGGCCGCCCTCCTTGCTCCAGCAACTAGGTTGGCCCCGTTATTAGCGGGGCGGGCGGTTCAAGGCGTTGCATTGGAACTGCTATGTAGGCTTTTGTTTACCGAGGCGCTGCCCTAAATTCCAGACATAAGGAAGGAATGGGGTCCGTTCCTTTCTTTGTTAACTAGTAGCTAGTCTGACTCTTGCAGCTAAGACCCTACCCTTGCGGCTAGACGGGAAAGCTAGAACAGGAAAGCACAAGAAAGAACAAGACGGGACAAGAGTCGGAGGAGGTTAGGACACCCGCGAATAACTCCAACAAGGGAGAGAAAGAAGGAAGTGAAAACTGGTGAGACCCCATGGGGCGGTATGAACTCGACTAAGCAGGGAGAGGAAGGCGATCAAAGTCTACTAAGAATGATAGGGAAGTAGTCAGATTGAAAGTTCGACGATTAGCCACCATTCATTTGAATAGGATAGCCTGGCTTCCTTCCTCCAGCAGATCTGTGGACATTAAAAGAAGAAAGACTTTCAGGCATATTCCTTCCTCGCCACATTCAAGCTTAGGAAAGAAAGGCTCTCGTTCGTGCCCTGTAAGAAGGCGACCGTAGGGAGGCGCTGTCTTGCCCTTTGCCCAAAAGCAAGATCTTTCCAACCCCCACCATCTGTGCGTTGAGCTTTATTGCTAGCTTAGCTGCTAGCGCTTAGGCCTCTTACTAACCCTTGCTATAGCTAGCATTGGGCCTTCCTCGCGGTATACTTACTTACTTGACTATATTTATAGCATGTGGTCGCGCTACCTATGCTAGCTTTGGTCCCGCTATCTTAGCTCCTTTGGTTCGGAGCTATCTCTTACTCTCTCTCTTCTTTTTAGCACCCCTTTCCTTCTGCGGCTTAGGTGCCCTATTGGCTTCTTTCTCATCCAGCTTCATATACTTAGAAATCCTCTGTAATGGAAATCAAAGCGAAACTCTTTGCTTCCTCTTCTATGCACTGCCTTTTTTCAGTTGCT
Source organism: Iris pallida (assembly GCA_029216955.1). Taxonomy (NCBI): domain Eukaryota; kingdom Viridiplantae; phylum Streptophyta; class Magnoliopsida; order Asparagales; family Iridaceae; genus Iris; species Iris pallida. Next base: position 35,534 of record JANAVB010043807.1, on the reverse strand, counting down.
CGACGAGAAGTCTTTAGCGGAAGGCTCAGAAATAACTCATTTACTTCCTCAAACCCCGGCCCCGGATTCATTTCAACCAGATTCAACCGACCGGCTGATTCCAACTTCGGAGGTCTTTCATCAACCCATCGACCCTCAAAGAAGGGCGCCTTCACCTGACCTGCCTTTGATGCCTGCCCTGCCTCTACTCCTTCCCTTTGTTGTCAATCGGGAAATCAATCAAGGCAAAGAATGCATTCTATTCCCATTATATTAAGTCAAACAACATATTCTATTCCCCTACCGAGTTCTTCCTTATCATCAAGACAGGCATTCAACATCGGTTGACGCTCGAAAAGAGGGCCGCATGCGTGTAGACATCTCAACGAACTCATGTGGACACTCCTCAGCCCGAGGACAATCTCTCAAATACACATGAATGTTGACCAGTTTTTCTTTTCTTTGCTGATTCCTCTCAATGAAATTTGCCATGTTGCACTACGTTACTTACGGATGTATGCATGCAGTCCGGGAGCACTTTGGGGTGAACACCCATCCGAACAAGTAGGGTCAATAGTTCAGCATTTAGGCCGTAACATTTAGCAAAAAACAAATCTTTAACCCAACAAGTGCTCTCCGAACCAAGCTAGATAGTCTCCTATCACTAGGCTCACCAACCAACCTGGACTTTGATTCTTATTATTCTTACCGGATATCAAAAGAATAAGGATTGTTTCCAGCCATGAGTTCCCATATGACATAAGCGCTCTTGGGTGGAGTGGGCCATCATTCGCCAGGTCTTTGAGTGCCCGTCGTACCACGTGGTTGGTGCACTAGGCTGATCGAGACTCGACTTTTAGGATCTGGCACCTGCGCCCGGCCCGATCTACCAGTGAAGGCTCTACGTCCGGTCGTGCGTGGTATGTTCGCGATTCGTACAAATGGAACGCATCGCGTACGTGAACCTTCTGGGTCCATTAAAGATTTGAGAAGGGGCCCAATCTCGTATTTGATGGTCGGCGTGGCAATAGGCTTCACTTCGTAGACTGGTTTCCCAGCCGTTGCAAAGACTTCGCGAGAACGGTCAGAGGCGGCGCGGGGATGCGATTCACCAAGCTGGGGCAAACAAAGCCGTTCGGCCCTACCGGATTAGGAATGCGAAGGCCTTTCCTTCGAAAGGAGACCGGGGAAAGAGCTATGCTATTGACTGACCGACCCTTTCGTAGTTACTTCGAATCAATAGGCCTCTCATTTTTCATGAGGCGGGCCAAATAGAGAATGAAATGCAGAAATAGGGGAAGGGGGGATGGTCGCGCCTTTGATTTTGTTTAAGGCGATGAAATCCCTACTTAAGTACCAAAGGCTTTCGGGGCTTACACCCCCCTTCGAATCTAAGCCCTTTGAAGCGCCAGTAGTTGTAGCTGTGGCCACACCAACCCTTTCGTTCCACTCGCTCCGGGTTCCGATCTATATGACCTCCGGGCGGTACAAAGTACACCTCTTCCGTAGAGGCAGGTAGTAACCTAACCTTTAAGAGTCGGGGGAGCCGAGCCCTCAACTCTATCAATGGAAAGATCTCCGTGCGTGGCATGAGTTGGAATCCTAGAAAAGATCGATTGAGACCCGCCCACTATTACTACGAAAAAGCCCTGCCCTGGCACCTTCGCTAGACGGAGAGTACGCGACTTCTATTAGCGCCGGACCGTCGAGTCGAATTGATCGTGTCATGTGCAACATCCATCAATGATGGTTCATTAATGTCCATTGATTTAGACTCCTTCCCCCTTCCCTTATACGAAAAATGTCGAGAGGGGCCCGAACCAGAACGGAAACAGATTCGACTCACTCTCGTATGGCTCGCCCTCGAGCCCTGGGCGGGTCGGCCGGGTCTTTCCCTGTTGTTCTATTCCCGCCACGATAAAGACGCACGGAAGAGGTATGCCCAGCGCGTGGAGGATCCGTTGAGAGTGTCAGTTGTCTCGGTGGGGAACCATCTTTTCCCCTATTGTCTTGAAAAAAAGGTCAGTGCTACGGTCTCCTATTGTTTGATCCAATATTGACCGGGGACGAGCCCCGACTTCCATAGGTCCTTGGTTCGACCTCCCGTAGCAGTCCTTACTTTTTTTTTAGAAAGCGGTCTCGTACTTGCTCAGTGTGCCCCCCTTTCGTCGAGTGCCCCGCCCGGTTCACTGGGCTGTTGGCCTACCAAGCACTTGCCCGCAGCTCCTGCCGCCCGCTTGGCGGGCGGAGCGCTCGTTATCCTTATTGTTCTCTCTGCTGGGGCCCCCTCCTATTGCTCTAGCCATAAGCTATGGCAGCTCCAGCTCGCACCCACTCTGGCCTGCCCTGCGAGGCCAGAGTGAGCTCAGCGGTCAGCCCCTGACGTTAGGGGGCCTTTCGCTTTTGCCAGATCTATAGAGATATTACGAGTCCTCCGTCCCAGATTCCCTCGCCGCGGCCATCTGGTTCACCGGTACTACCAAAAAGTCACATGCTTTTGTTACTGTGACTTATATATAAGTCTTATCTCGGACCACGAAGACCCCGGTCGTGCTTCTGGTTTCCATTCCCATCATCATATTGAAGGAAACTCCTCGTGCTCTGCCATAAGAACTTGGAGTCCGTATCATGGTGAAGGTAAGGTAACGCTGTGATTCTTGCTCAAAACACTGACCGAACGCGTTCGAGTTATTGGCTCGTCCGACCCAGCTGCCTTCATGAGTCGCTCGTTCAACTGTCCCTCGGAGACACGGTCGAGAAGTGCCATGCATGGTCGCCCCCCGTCCTTTCTTTCTCTCGGTCCCACCCGGGCCCCTCTGGGGTAATAAAGAAATGGATCAAAAAAGGGGACTTCTGCTACGGGCTATGCCACCCATTACTGATGAGGGAAGTTGCATCTGTCCCATCGCAAGCACCTACAATGTCATGATCACATTGGTTTACCCTTTTTTGGTAGTTCAACGGACGGTCGCCCCTCCAACAAGAAAAGGTAGAAATATGGAAACTTCTCTGCCATTTGGATCGGAGAATTTATGGAGGAAATCGGGTTTTAAATTCCCAGAAACCGCACGATTATATAGCCAAAGGGAATACGCCGCGCCTAAAATCATCCCAAGCGCAGCTAATGTGGCTACTAAGCTATTTCTTTGGAAAGCTCCTACTGAGATTGGAAATTCACCTATAAAGCTGCTAGTGCCAGGTGAACTCATATTGGCCAAAGTGGAAGAGAAGGAAATGGTAGGGAGATTCGGCATGGTGCTCACTGAACCTCCATAATATCTAACAAGTCGAGTCTTATGTCGGTCATATAGAACACCAACACATAGAAAAAGGGCTGGAGGAACCAGTCCATGACTTGACATCGGTGGAATGCTACCTCCAATTCCCTGTATGTTCGATACAGCCAAATATTCCCCCCACTGATCGGAGTACGCCGATTACCCCCCGAACCGTACAAGATAGTTACCACCTATCATACGGCTTTCTAACTCCACTTCTTTTTCTGGTCGTTCCGCTCTGTCGGATCGATGGTAGTATCAGAGATCCGTAACCCCCGACATTTTTGACAATACGGTTCCTGCTTCCGTTTTGAGTTGCGCATCTTTCTCCCCCGGTCATACTATAGTATCACATCGTAGGCCCCCACCCCAACTCTATCTTCCTTATCAGTGAACCGGAACATAGTGCATAGGTACTCTTCGATGCTGCGAGGACGAGACGGCGTGACATACTACGATCACGTACAGAAGTTCTGCCCTTCGGCTCGGTTGGAACCTCTCAACTGCTCCCTTTATGGGGTAGGCCCAAGCTTTCCCCTCCCCCCGCCTCAGACATAAAGGGAGTAGTTCCCCACGGCTGACAAATGGAGGAGTTTAGGCCGTCAAAAGGCACCGGCCCCCACTTCCCCCCACTGGGATTTTGCTTTCCTTATCTACGCGCGCACTGTGTCAGCACTGGCGAAAAAGAGGTCGGCTTTACAGAATAATAAGGGGGCGGGCCCTTCGGGTGTCCATATTTTGACCGAGTTCCCCGTAGCGTAGGCCCCTATGCTATGTTACGCGGCCGTAATAAGAAGTTACGTTCCACCGCTGTTACGCCAGAAATCCAAGGTTCCACACGAGCTCTCGTTCTGCGGCGTGGTGGCAGGACCACTAGGGGATTGGCTCCGGGTGTAGGTAGGGTCAAATCCGCAGGGGTCATGCAAATACATAGGCCCCTTCCCTTCTGCCGAGTTGTTTAGAAGGCGCTTTCCGTTCTACGGTCCCTCGGAGCGAAGGGTTAGGCAGGTAGTACGGGCCCTCTGACTTCCTGCTATGTGCTGTGCGCGACTCCCGCGAAGCGAATGAAGGGAAGCTCTTCGAGCTTTCTCCGCCAGCGGCTTATGTAGTGGGCTTAACAGCGCCTACGTGCTCCGACTTCTTGGGCCCCCCTACTGGAGATGATGGGTCTGGAAGCTGTCGTGACGCTTTGGTGAAGTTGTAGTTTGTATTGTACTGAATTGAACACATATAAAACAAAGGCGAGCGAAGTGAGTCATTGCCCTTCTCCGGCCTGAGAAAAGCAGCGAACTCTAGAAGCTAGGCGCTTTTTTTTTCATGGTCGCGACTGTTGTATTGTAGTAGGTCGGGGGAAGCTACCGCTTCTACGACAGCTCCGCTTCCTCGTCTTGCTTCTGGCAAAGCTTCTACTTTGCTTGCTTCTCTCGCGCCTGCTTGCGCGAAGGCTTAGAGTCCTTTTCGCTAGGTCCAAAAGCTTTCGTCAAAGCGAAAGATCTTATCCGAATCCCGCATATTGAGCGCAGATGATATGTGGCTACTAGGCGCGATCATCTCATGCCATAAAAGGGCGTAGCATATGGCCCGTCATATAAAGATAGAATAGATATGGATAGACAGACATTCCATTGATTCACGAAATGGCTCGTCGATCCAAATTAATCATTCTTATGGTATCTATCCGCCCCCAGCCACGGCACAGCGCCCATTCGCTTCGCACGCGGGAAGGCAAAGTTCAAGAGACCGCTGCGGAGTGGAGCAGCCGCGACACTTCCTTACCTTAGCTGGATCTCGCTGGTGCCACCTAAACGGTAGGTAGGCGGCGGATGTGTGACGTTTGGAGTTGTCCTTCGTGCACCTGTCCCCAATATAAGAATGAGTGATCCGTTCCCCTGCAGATCATGGCCTTACCACTCGGTCCCCGATGGCCAGCGGGGGATTCGGTATAGCAGCTCACGTTCGTTTGCGCTGCGCGTTCCCGCTGGACTGGACACGTGTTAGCTGTAGGAAGTATGGTTACGAAAGTGACTTCGGTTCGCCAGTTCAGGCTCAACTCCTCGCTTTACGTTAGCGGACCTATAGGTCGGGCCGGGGCTCCGCGCTCTTTCTTTCTGTGTGGGACGATGCCGGGGAATGCGTCGAGGCGGCGAACAACAACACAACTACTTCTTTTTCCCTCCATGAGATGAGCCCAGTGCATTGGACCGATGGATAAGAGAACTGAGCTGGCCCAAAAAGCGCTTGGGCGCTCTACCTACGATTCCGACTCTATCAGATACATATCGATTTCTTTCTGATGGATCCAGAATAGATAGATATCTTGTCTCATCAATATATAGAAATAGGGCAATACAGCGCCTTTATTATTGATAGACTCCCTTTTCTCTATCCATTCCTACTCTTTCGATCTATCAAAGGAGATCAGGCCATCTATCAATCGATTTGAAAAGTGCATCTCGCTCTCGTTCATTTCCGCCAGGCCATAATAGCCGCCACAATAAGAAAGAAGCAAGCAAAACAGCTAGAAGCGCTCGCTTCGCCGCGCCCAACAATTCTGATTCACGGGAAAGCCAACAGAAAGATTCGATTCGGACTTCGTAGAGCCGGTGCTGCTGCTGTCTGCACGTAGGGCCGTCCCCCACTCCCGTCCCGGGGCGCTAAGGGGTTTCGTTTTTGGAACAGACGGCAGTGTTTTGCTGACGCCTCGAATCGACCTTTTGTTGCGACATGCTATGTTTTCTCCCCCATTGCTAGTAGGTTGATGGGTCGCACGCCCGGCACACATGTTTTGGCCGTGCTTGTGTGTTCATAACTCAAAATAGGTGACCTAACGGCCGTCGCCCGACTAGACATACCAATAGTCACCAGATTCATATGGGCTACTGGGGAGTAGGCAATGATCTTCTTAAGATCGATCTGTCTTGAAGTGGTCGAGGGAGTATATATTATAGCAATCGCGCTTGGAGTATAAATGAAAGGAGTGGAACGAAGTGTCGCTTCGGGAAACATGGGTATTGAAAATCTTAAAAACCCGTAGGTTCCCAATTTTAAAGGAATTCCTGCCAAGATGACGGATCCAGCCGTAGGTGCCTCTACATGGGCTTCGGGTAACCAAATATGAACTGGTACCATAGGCACTTTGACGGCGAAAGAGGCGAAAGAAGCAATCCATAGAAAGATTTGGCGCCGCTCACTAAATTCTGTGGTTAATAAGATTTGTGAATCGGTGGTTCCTGTTTGGAGAAGAATCAACGGAATAGCTAATAGCATAAAAACTGATCCAAGTGAAGTATATAGGAAAAACTGATATGCAGCCTTGATCTTTCTTTGTCTCGAACCCCATACCCCTATAATAATGGTAGAGTAAGGGGTGGCCCCAAAGCAGAATTGACCGGTGGTGGTTGGTCGAAGCTCCAGTGGGTAGCCACTCCCTTCTCAGGGAACCGTACGTGAGACTTCCGCATAATACGGCTCCGTCCCGAGCTTCCGTCGTCGGCCCTTGTCATTAGACCACTATGCTTGTATCGATTACATCGCCTTGACTCTCTTTTCTTTTGCTTCTCGGGTGGTGGCGAACAATGCTGCTTGCGTAGCGGGGATGCCCGCCCGTAGGGCCCGGCCTGCTTCCCGCCCGAAAGAACCGCTCACTAGCTAGCCGGACTAGTGGTAGGGGGCCCGACCGTCAAAAACCCTGCCTTTCGAACCCGCCCGTCTTCAAAAGAAAGAAAAATGGGCTCGTTGGGAAGAAAGATGGAGTGCGGCCTGTAGAGCACACGTAAGGCACAGTCGGGTTGCTCACGCAGCAGATCTCTCTCTCTATCTATAGATATCTAGAGAGAGATCTGTGAAAGTCATTGCCTTATGTTATGGTCGCCCCCCGACTGACGGCCTTTACGCAACTACGACTACTGTGATGTGAGCGGTTCCAATTGGTTTTCTCTTTCCGGCCGGAACTTGTGCGCAGCACTTGTACAGAGATGCATGCATAAAGGGACCCGCCCCTTTTTTGATCTTCATCTTTAGGACAGGACCCTACCCTATTCTCGAACCCTCTGCCGAGCTCTACCCTGCCCGCATTTCTTTTGAAGGGGGCCAAAGAAATGTCTCCACCTGCTGCCTCTTTCTTCGGAATTCTACTGAACGGGTCGATCCTCCCCTCCGTTTGTTTTTGCAACTTATCCTACGGTCTCCTCGCCAAGAGCTCCCCGGCGACGACAGAGGAACCAACCTGCCTGCTGTGGCGGGGCGGCTTTTTAGTTGAACAATAAGACCTGGACGATTATCCCTACCCTCGGTAGCTTACGAGTTTACGTCCATCCCTGGTCGGGTACAGTTTCCTTTCTTTTTCTCCCTTGTAGCCGTTACCCGAATTCGCGCAAGTGTGTCCACACCCCCCTGACTTGACGAGGAATCCATTCTCGCGAACAAACACACCCCCTACACACACCTAGGAGCACCCCTTCCTGCATATCCATACAAGACCCGAGTAGGCGGGTCGAGGTCCTACGAGGTACCCACTACTCGGAGTACCCTCCCACCAAAAAAAGATGTGTGGTTCGGTGGTTCGACCAGAAATGCTATGCTTACGCACAAGACTACCCCTCTTCCCGAAAGCTTCGCGGGGGCGACTTGACTATTTACTACTTGACGACGACGGAGGACCGCCCGTAGGGGGTTTACTGCACAAGGCCCCTTTAGAGGAAAAGCTTTATCCCAGCGAATAGAAGATGCTCAGCTCCGCACAACATAGGGATTGGCACGCTTTCGGGAAGAACATAGAATAGTAGAGGATCCAGCATGCGGGACACGGCGATCATTAGAAATTCACGAATTAGAGATGCAGTAATATACTCTTTCCCATAACTTCTCATACCAGACCAACCCACTGAAATGCAAATAGGGATCAGAAATGTGGTCAATATCACGAAGAATAATGAAAGACCGTCTATACCCATATACAAATGGATGTTTTCATAAGGAAGCCATCGAAGGCTTTCCACAAATTGAGATTTGGCCGTAGAAGGATCGAATTGTATCCGAGGAACAGGGGGATACAAAAAAGTAATAAGAGAAGCGCACAGACCAATCAATCGTATCGGTCGTATTCTTGAATTTGGAATGAAAAGAGGAGTAATGCTTCCTAGCACGGGACACGGAATAGGACCACTTAGATCGGAATAGCATTCACAGAAATGTTCTAACATAGAGTAGAATCGAACATGAAAAAGATGAGTTGACAACAGTCAAAAGATGGGGCGCCGAATGACTAATCAATAGGGGTCTGTCTTTCTGTGCAAGTCAGCTGAACACCGTAATTGATGAGTGGGTAGGTGGGTTAGGTGCACCTCTCGTCCAGTGGGAAGTCATGAGGCTAGTCCCCCCCTGAATGAAGAAGTAGTGGGGCCCCCTTCCCGCCCACGTATGCGCCTTTATTTAGATTCACAATATGGGAATCCGGTCTAAAGAATCCATCTGGCAAAATGCAATTCGTCGATTTCAATCCAAGGTGCACCTTGCCTTTTTTCAGGTAGCATTGTTACGCCTATTCAGCTAGGTGGGGTAAAATATCGATCTCTCTTCGCTCGGATGCGAGATCCGATTGATTCCCTCTTCAAGCTAGGCATAGGCAACTACTCCTCCAGTTACCAAAGCCCTATGGTCACTCTCCCCTCGCTCTACTAGTGGTTAGTATGAATAGGAAGATGAAAGCAACCGAAGGGTGCAAACTAGGAAAAAGAAAAGCAAGCCAGTCCAGTAAGCAAGCACAAGTAGCAGTTCCATCAGGAAAGGGAGGCTAAGTGCTTCTCTGGAAAGACGCACGAGTGGCACGTCATCATGGTTAAGGTATATTCGGGAAAAGATGGAATAGGAAGACGTGTTTCCCGAACGAAGAAGATACTTTTTGGTCTGCCTTAGCATTCCTAACCTTATGTTTAGAATACTTTTTTTCCTAACCTTATGTTTTTGGTCTGCCTTAGCGTTCCATGCCTTATGGTTTTGGTCTGCCTTAGCGTTCCATGCCTTATGGTTTTGGTCTGCCTTATGGTTTTGGTCTGGCTTAGCGTTCGTTACCATCCAATATGGTGTTTGGTCTGCCTTAGCGTTCCATCCCCTATCATTCTCGTATCTTGTGTTGCTACCATGGACAACTCCAGCTATGAGAGGTTCTCGGCCAGCGATCCGATGCAACATACAGCTAGAGACGGGCATTGGGATGAAGAAGATCGGCTATTTTCTTCTTCTATCCTTATGGGATTTTCTAAGTGCCACTACCCCGTCCCTCCTTCATACATTTATGAAGGAGCACAACTCCTTTCTGGTGTTCTCCTAAGTACTCTACCATATTGAGCCCCCTTTAGAGGGAAACCTACTGGTGTTCTCCTAAGGGGGGTACCAGAAAGGAGTTGTGCTCCTTCATAAATGTATGAAGGAGGGACGGGGTAGTGGCACTTAGAAAATCCCATAAGGATAGAAGAAGAAAATAGCCGATCTTCTTCATCCCGATGCCCGTCTCTAGCTGTATGTTGCATCGGATCGCTGGCCGAGAACCTCTCATAGCTGGAGTTGTCCATGGTAGCAACACAAGATACGAGAATGATAGGGGATGGAACGCTAAGGCAGACCACTTCCCATACATATCATATCGGAGTATCAGAAGATAAATCCAACCTCAATGAAAGTCCTCAAAATTTGCCGTCAAACTTAGATGAGGTCACTAATAAAAAAACATCTTTGAGATGAAAAAAGGGAATGCCAAGCCTACTAAATTTGAATTTCTCAAAAATTTGTTGAATGAGAGCGATTTGAGTAGAAATGATAGTGATATACAAGAACTACTTCGATTTTGGAGAGAGTTTTACGCGAGAGTTAATTCCCAATCTAAGACTACAATCTATAATATGGAAAAGGGGGGCAAATCACTCCAGTATAAAGCAAATGTCTTCGATATTTTGCATGAAGCAAAAAGAAAAAGAAGCAGATTACCATTAACTCAAGATGAGTTGCATGATCTCCAAATGATGATTGAAGACCTTACATTGAAGTTCGATGAGAAATCTATTTATAAGAGCGCTCCCAACCTAATTAAAATGTTAATCCGGGCAAATGATTTAAGCGCTAAGGAGTATGTTCGAACAAAGGGAGTCGATGATGCGGATATGAAATTGCTTTCATACTTTGGTCAATATACGATGGAGGCATTAATAGTTCATGTACTAGGTATGGTTTTTACGATACATGAATTAGAGCCAGTAATTCGTGTAGCTTCTTTGGTTGAGCAACTTGAGTCTAGTGTTCGGCAACAAGCCTCAATATTGAAATCCCAGATGGTAACGCTCGAGTCTTTACCCACTGTTAATGAATTTCAACCTGATGTTCTTAATCAAAAGAAGAGAAAGAGAAGATCAAAATTGGAGAGACTTTTTCCCTTTGGTTCTATCTTAGTGGAATTCATGGAGGAAAGGGGAGTGATCACTTTAACCAATTATTTGAAAGGTAGTGTTCGAGTGAAGAAAGGAGAATATTATCTTCCAACCCATCTCTACGCAATCTGCAATTTTGATCTTGCGTTGCAACCTATCAAGCTCAACCTGCCTATGGTATGCCCACCTCTAGAATGGAGGTGTGTCGATTCTGATCTCAAACCTAGATACCTGTCTGATCTAGTTGGGGGGTACTTAAGTGGTCCATCCGGGGAAATCTATGATCGATACCGCCTGTTAAGTTCCGGTAATTTAAATAATTTTTATATTTATATTGGGGATAAGAAATACGAGAAACTGTGTTCTGTAATGAATAAGCTGCAGTCTCAGGCCTTTAAAATCAACAGTTCCTTTTTGAAATATATATTCGCAAATGAGTCAATCTTAATTGATAATTGTTATCTCATGCCTAAATTACTCGCCACTATTAATATCAAAGATGTATCCTCATTACTTAGAGATTTATACATGAAGGATGAGGTTATTAAGAAATTATGTAGCTTTAGCGAATTATTAGATACTTTATGTAAGAAAATTCAGTGCGCTCGTTATGAGAGAATGATTATAAAGCTGGCACAAGCCTACGATGGTTATAATTTCTATTTGCCAGCCTTTCTCGACTTCCGTGGTCGAATCTACCGCTGTGGGATCTTGCATTTCCACGAGCGTGATCTAGCAAGAAGCCTGATCGTCTTTGCTGATAGTGAATTCAAGAAAGATGTTGATATAAGGACAAGAAAGTTTGTAGCAGCAGCCTTCTATTACCAATCTTTAGCCTCACACAGTGAAGCTTTTCACTGGATGACGAAAGTGTTTATGAAGATACCAAATATTGCGAAAACTTTGGAGTTTCCGAGTCAGTATTCTCATGATTCTTTGATCTCTGAGAGTCGGTTTGCTAAACGCCCCTTTCAGTTCCTCTCCAATTTAAAGGAAATCATGACCACAAAGAGTCTTGGCATCCCTATTACCCAAGACGCCTCAGCGAGTGCATATCAGATCATGAGTTATTTGTTAATGGATGAGAAGCTTGCTATGCGAACAAATCTCATCCCATCTTCGGATGACAAAATCAAAGATATTTATTCATTCTTTCTCAAAGAACTTCAGGAATTCATGAAAAACGAGATGGAAAAAGAAGGGAGAGATAATCTCTTAACGACGGTTAGCGCGCTCCTCGATCGTCAGAAAGTGAAAGGTATCTTTATGCCTATTATCTATGGTAAAACAATCCATAGCACAGCCACCGATCTAAAAGGGTATTTCTCTCATTATATTAGTAAAAAGGAATGCTTCGTTGTAGCCTCTGTCTGCTTTAAGTTCTGGAAGACAAAATATAAAGGCCTGGAATGCCTGATCCGGTTGATCAACAATATAGGCTGGTTGGCGTCAGCTAGGGGAGTCTCTGTTGTCTATAGTGTTCCTTACTATAACACGGTACAAGATTATATGAAAATGGAGCCAATAAATATATGGCTTTATGATAGACTGCATAAGAAGAGGCGTCGGGTTACTCTGAGACTTTCTTCTTCTAAGAGAGATCGTAGGAAGACTGCAATCTCTACCTTCGTCAACTTCATCCATCAGAAGGATGCCCATATTGCAATGAGTGTAGTAGATAAATTGCTTGAGCAGGGTGTGCCTATATACACAGTACATGATAACTTTATCACTACTGCTAAATATTGCCATCTGATACCAGATATTTATAGCGACGTCATTTGTGAGATGGGCCCTCCACTTTCAATCATCAATAACTTTCTCTATATGAATGTTATTGGACCTGTCCAAAATAGTGAAGTAAATCTTCCCATAAGTGACTTTATGCATAAGGTAATCTCACCAAAGAAGCTTGAGTTATACTTAAAGGCTTATGTACCAGAGAACATAAGCAAGAGGATGTAGAAAACATGGAATGATAGGATCGAGGTAATCTTTTCCTCTTACGCAAACTATATAAATCTTGTATGCGGTGATTTAAAATCTCCAGAGGTTGATGGTTGGAAAGCTCACCAGAAAAAGTGGGAGAAATTCATGTCAAAGGTGAAAAGTGGTTATAATAATTACAGTGTTCACTATTAAGAATGAAGCATAAAATGAAGGCATACATAAATGGTAAAGCATCCCCCTATAAGCAAATTCCAGCATACACCACTGACTGTGCAACTACAGGACAGTTATTGAATCGCTTTTATCAAAAGATTGAAAAAACAACACTCCAAGCCTTACCCTCTTGTTAACGAGATTGACCTACTCTGTCTTGCAACCATGGATCTCTTAATCCAGTTTGCTTACCCTTCCTTATCTGGTTACGGTAAGTTCACAATTTCCTTTACCATGAAGCTTTCCTACGGCGAGGAGATCATATTTACGATAGGTACTGCTATCCCCTTGACTTATCAAGATTGTAAGTTGATTCCTAAGAGTGAGGTCTATGCTCATATATATCAATCTATTCTGAAATATTGTGAGATCTACGACGGTGTCAGTCTAATTCGACTCATGATCCGAGTCTATATGGAAGGCAAAAAGATGGAAGGCTCCCCCTATCTGAAGAGGAGAGAGATAGCACCCTTTCTTCAATCATTCAAGCCGGATGGAGTGTGATCGATCCAATAACAGCAAGAGAGATGCAATATTGTAAGCATAGCTATAATAACTATATCACTGCACTCAAACCATGTAGGACTGAGCTGAAACCATTCCTGGTAGGCGATATCGAGACTTTAATGCTAGATAACGTTCATAAGCCTTATGCAGCAGGTGTCATGATGGTTCGTCCAGGTGAACAGTTCAATGATATAATGATTGATACCTACTTCAGTGAAGACTTCTCTATAATGTTAGATTCTTTTGAAGAAAAGAGTACAAAGGTACTTTATGAATTGGTAATAAGGATATCAACGATTGCTAGACAAGAACAATCCACTTTGACTATTTTTTTTCCACAACTTCTCGAGATTCGATGGAATTCTCTTGCTTAAACACCTTGCATGTCATCACAAGAGCTACAAGCTCAAACCACTGATGAGGAACAATAGGCTTTACGAATTAGCAGTCTATTATGGTAAGAAGATGTTATTCCGCTTCAGAGACTCCTTGAATCTACTCCCTGGTAAACTTAGCGACCTTGCTAAGAATCTATGCCCTGGTCTAGGCCCAAAAGGCTCTATACAATATGATGAGGTGAATGTGTCAAATGTGGGAAGTCAGAAAAACATCTTGTTATCTTATATGAGACAAGACATTATTCTCCTTGGAGGTGTAATGCAAAAAGCATAAGAGATATATTGGAAGCTGTTCACAGTGGACGTAGAAAGCAAGATAACCCTTCCCTCATTGGCTCTAAGCATCTTTCGTATGAAATACTACGATGCTTCTAATTGGCCAATCCATATCCCAAACAAGAATGAAGACAGCTTTATAAGGCGTGCCTACTACGGTGGTCATGCAGATGTATACAAGCCATATGGCGAAGACCTATACTACTACGATATCAACTCTCTCTATCCCTTTGTAATGAAGGAATTTCCAATGCCTGGTGGTGTGCCAGTCTGGCATGGAAATCTGGAAGGCAAGCACTTAGATAGCATGTGTGGTTTTATTGAGGCATATGTGTCATGTCCGAAGACTATAAATAAGCCCTTTCTCCCCTATCGGGACAAGAATGACACTCTCATCTTTCCAACCGGGGAATTTGTTGGAGTTTACTATAGCGAAGAATTGAAGTATGCAAGAGGGCTAGGCTACACTATGCTCCCAATCTCAGGCTACCTCTTTGAGAGGATGGAAAGCCCATTCAAGGACTTTGTTAGCTCACTCTTTGAGAGCAGGTTAGAGGCAAGGAGGTCAGGTAATGATGCCATGGCCTATGTGTACAAAATCCTTATGAATTCGCTATACGGTAGATTTGGCATTAACCCTAAAAGCACAACAACCGAGGTCTGCGATGAATCTCGATACAAACATTTGGTCAGGCATAGTGACTATATATACGGTGATATGCTCAGCGAGAACAACTACATCGTTTCCTACCATAGCAATACAGATAAAGGCCCAGATTATTGGAACCCACCGAAGAACTCTGCTGTCCAACTAGCTGCTGCGATCACTGCCTCAGCTAGGATCTATATGTACCCATATATATCAAGAGAGGACTGCTACTACACAGACACAGACTCAGTTGTGCTTGGTCAGCCACTACCTAAAGAAGTGATTTCTTCTTCTGTCTTAGGGAAGTTTAAGCTAGAGGCCAGACTCTTAAATGGAATCTTTTTAGCACCAAAATCGTATTGCTACACGCCAATAGATGGCCCCGAAGTAGTCAAGTTCAAGGGACCGGCTAAAGACCATGTCAATCCAGAATGGTTTAAGTCATAGTACGCGGAGCCATCTCGTACAATACCGGTACAGGTGAAATCCAACTTCCGGATTAATTGGCGCAATCTTGACATCATCAAGAAAGAGACATTAGTCAAGCTTGGGATTAAGCTGGATGCCAAGAGGAAAGTAGTATATGACGGAAGTGCCTGGGTTGATACTGATCCAATTGATATCAAAGACTTGTCTTGCCTAGATCACATTTCCAAACAAATAGTAAATTTACTACAGAATAAGGTAATACAACTACAGACTATTTTGACTGAAAATCATACTCTCGCGGATAAATTATCTCAGAGGGAAAGAGAGATTGCCAAGAGATACAAAGAGATGAAATCACACCCTACATTAGACGAGAAAACTAAGACAGACGAGGAGGAACCTACTAGAAAGACATGGTCAATGTATCCTGATTTAATGGATAACAATCCTGAACTGATGAGGAAGCGCATCAAAGACCAAGATGATCCAGACCCACCCAAATGAAAGATAACTAGAAGAAGGACCAAGTAAACAAGCAGCAGCGAAAGAAGTCACGCTGAGCACTAACTGAACCAAGAAAGTGATTGATAGACTTTGATGCCCCAACCGGGACCCTCCTCAGGGCGCATTACGCGTGGGAAAACGAAAAGATCTTTCTGAGAGGCGTCAGACTTCCACCGGGCAAAGTCGTACACAACCGACCAGCTTCTTCTGGGGTAGGTCATCTCGATCTAGCTATCCAGTTTCGGATTGGACGGGGATGAAGCTAGTCTTCTCTCTGGCATGGATAGGCTTGATTCTCGCTCAGCGAGTTGCTCACCTTCCGGGGACAGATGGGCTGGGTCGGTAGCAGGATACCGGCTAGCTCAATTCGGAAGGCTGAGGGTTCTCCTTTCAGCCTTATCAGGAGCAGGCGGGAAGCTGCTCAATCTGCGGGAAACCTGTGGACAGGGTCCGTTCCTCCTTTAAGTGATAGGGGGAGGGGAATGAATGAAGCTACTTCCTATCTCATGGCAACGACTGGTGGATGGCGGTGGCTCATCATGCATTAATCTCAGAAAGGAGGTAGGGGCTGCTACTCGACTCTGTGAATTCTTCTAGCTGGGATGGTTTTCTACTCTATCCGGATCCGGACGGTTATCCCTCTTCTCTGAGATGAGAGTTTTCGATCCAAATATCCGACTAAGTTAGTTTTGGCTTGGAGCTGGTAGGGGCGGGCATACCAGCCTATCCGCTGAAAGATGAGGGAAGAAAGCTATCGAGAGAGAGTTGCTTGCCAGCCCGGAGTGGAGGGAAAGACAGGAGACGTCGCTTCTCAAGCACCTTTGCAGCCCGCTTCATTCGCATACTAATAGAACGAAGTGAGTCTCTTCCGAAGGGGCACACGTACGTGACTTTTGTTTCGAGGAGGGACTCTCCACTCCGAGAAGCTCTTTCTGCCTTCGCTAAGTCAAGGTTGAACGGGTTGGCGTCTTATGTCAGACCGAAAGAAAGGGATGGATTGGTTCCCGATGGTTAGTTGCCAGAAGGCCTGGCAAGGTCTGTTCCCGATGGAGGCGAATATGAACAAATGGAAGAAGATACCACAGCATAAGCTTCATATGCAGCGGCAGCAGAGATAGAATACGATCGACCGTCCGAAAAGGACGAATTCGAAGCTCAAGTCTTTCAATATGCCCACGGCTGTTCCTAGGAAAAGGGGGATAGGTTAGCCCAAAGGGAATTATCAAAGTACTCTTTTTCGGGCAAGAAATAGAAGTTCAGCCGCTTGCAAACACTTTTGACATCTTCTATGCAAAGCAAAACCAGAGAGAGTTCCCGCGGGCAAAGCACAAACCAAAGGTTGACCGAGCTCAGAGCAAGAAGTCGGCGCTTAGCGAGAGCGTATCCATCTGTTTGAGCTCGCCTCAAACGCTCTAAGTGCCCGTTTGACTTTCAGAAAACCTTGAGTTTGGGGTTCCCGACCGCATAGCTTGATGGCAGTAACGTGCGATAAACACTCTAAAAATGCAAGACGCGTACTGTCCCTTAGCGATTAGCCTTTGCCGAACGAGCGCCAACCAATAATATACCCTTTCGGATTGAGTTCCCGAAGCCGCTGGCAAAGGTGACCAGTTAGAGTTGCCAGGCAGGATGCCGAACCAAAGAAAGAGAAAAAAGAGCATGTTGCTACAAGTTGATCAGGTAAAGCGAAGAGCGCACAGACCATTAGCAAGCAGACAGCATCGAGAAATGAAAAAGACACGTAAATGGATCCCAAGCTATGGTAACCTCTAGCGAGCAGCAAACGCAAGGAGTGGGGGCTCCCAGTCAAACGCGCTCAGCAAGCGTTTAAGAAGGAGGAGCATCTGAAGAAGATATTTCACCCGATCAGGCAGAAGCGGAAGCCGAAGCGAGAGCGCACTAAGCAAAGGAAGCGGAGAGAGAGTCAGCCGAAGGCGGATAAGTCTGACCCGATAGTGCCACCTCAGGTGGAGAAGAATGGGATAGACCGTCCGATGGAAGTCAGATATTTCATTTCCCGATCCTGAGAGAGAACAAACAAACGTGACCGGGCAGTCTTGCAAGCAAGGGAGCTGCAGAAGCAGCAATGCCGAACGAGTCTGAAGCAATGCATCCTTCTCTTGCTTGTTAATTGCTGTGGTTCGCCCTAGGGTCAAGCCAACGACAAGTACAGGTTTCAGTCATGCGTCGTGCTTTGATTTATCAAGTGCTACGGATCGATATCCTTGTGAAATGTTAGAACTACTCCTGAAGGACACCCTCGGCGAACTTCGCGCGGGAGCAATCCTGAATGCGTTACATGCCACCCCTTTCAGGGTCGGTCGTCCTGAAAACAGCTTTCTTTTCTTTGAACTCTTGCCCACCGCAAACCAAGAATGTAAAGACCCCCGAATCAGCCTACACACCCACTTCTTTTGAAGTTGGAAAGAGGGAATTCTTTCAAAGAGCGCAAGCGGCGCGCGCGCCAGAACTGACGGCTAAGGGGGCAACCAATACCGGAGGCTTGGTCAGGTACTCTTTTATATCTTCGTAGGCCTTGTCACAAGCCTCGTCCCAGACGGACAAAGTGAACCCCTTTTTTAATTCGCTTAGAGAAGGGTCGACATCTTCCGGAGAGATTGGAAATGAATCTTCTAATATTGGCGAGACGTCCTTGAAGTCCTTTCATTTCAACTCTCTTATATTCCGAGATGGCTTCATCTCGAGGATGGTTTTTCTTTTGCATTTGGACCAGCCACTGTCTCTCAATAGAGGACAGTCGGGATCCGATGTACCATACCAATTCGCTCGCACGAGTGCTGTCCCAAGTAGTGTCACTCAGTATGCAAAAAGGGAATGTCAAGGAGTGACAAGGCTAGCTCCCATTATCTCTGACTAGCTTTGATAACAGATAGTAGTTTCATTTCATAGGAAGAAAGGGCTGTCTGAGCGTGAATGAAGTGAGTTTCGACCTTCTGTCCCCGATTGAAGGTATGAAAGCCAAGCCCCGTGTTAGTATGCCATGCCCCAAGCCTGCGCGGATCTTTCCCTACCCTCTCGCTTTGCTCTTGCTCCGTATCTCGCGGCAATAGCTCCATTCACCGCGTTAGCCCTCTGTAAAGCGATTAGATCGGGCGATCCTTACTGCGATGGCACCAAAGTGACTTTCACAACACAACAACTGGGACTGATACTTTCTATCAGAGAATGGATCGTAGGACTTCAGCTGACTTACAGGGTCGATGAAATTTAGCTCGAGCTAACGCGAAGAGGTTCGGAGACGCGAGAGCGATAGAGCTCTTTACTCGCCTTAACTAGAGTCAAAATTGGAACTCTAACCATAGTTGTAGCGAGGCGATTCGGGTCTGAGGGTTGTTACGGATCAACGGGGACGTAGGCCTAGTTTTTGAGTTGGAGGGAGATAATAGGCTGGCTGACTTACGAAATCCATTACTGTTGATCGGGCTTCTCCGTTGCTTTCTTTTTCTTGGTGGGGTCAGTTCAGGGGGATGTTGACCAACGTCCGAGGCTTGGATGTTGAGCCAGATTTCGTACATCAAATTGCGTATGTATATAAAGATCTGATTCGTTCTGCCTTTCTATCTTCATTATTGAGATAGGCAATTCTCACCCCGCCCGAGAGATGCGTTCTCCAGTGTGGCCCGGGCCCGCGAAGCTGGGATTTCGGAGGATCTAAGCCCTGAGCTCTGATCTATTTCCCCCGCCCCGTATGAAATTTCAATTCCTATTACTATACCACTAAACAACTCAGATCGATATCCCATAATCACTCTTCGCTGGAGTTTGATAGGGGAATGGCTATACCAGGTATTAAGGGTGTTCAGAGGTGGGGGTAGCCGGATGCACCTACTTGCCTTGCTGCTCTCGCAGCACTATCTGTTGCCCGCCTTGCTCTCTGTTCAAGGAGACCCTGATTTCTAAACTTAACTGGGGGCTTTCTAGGTCTCGACTACTGGATGAGGGCAAGATGGCTGTGCTTGAATAAGCCACCCTTGCTTGATCCTATCGTAGCTGTGCTTCGACTATTGGTGGAAGGGACCAGACTGAGACTGCTCAACCAAAGCCATGATTTTACGATTCAATAAATGGCACCTTTTCCTTGGAGCTGGACGCTGACTTCGTGCTACTTTGTACCCCTCTTTTTCTCCTAAAAAAGCTAGCCTTTTCCAACGATGAGACTACACAAAACAAACAAAGAAGCACTCCCCGATTCCGATCGAGCGAGGAAAAGCGGGTCGAAAACTAAGATGCTCATAAAGAGTCAATAAAAAAGGGAGATAAACTACTTATTGACGAAAGCCCTTTCACTCACTCTTATTAGGTTAGGGCATGATCCTTTTCAGTAGTAGACTTCGGCTACTGCTTCTGGTCCAAGGAAGTAGGATTTTGTTGCCTACTTTCCAATTGAACCACCTCCACCTCTGAGACCTCCGCTTGGCCTATTGAACTGCTAGAGTGGGCTCTTTACCCGGCGGCTGGACTCACTTGCTCAGTGGAGTTATCACTCCCCAGAAAATCACCCGTCTATGCGGCACACGGAGTTGATCCTCTCGCTCCATCCATCGAAATGCCTACATTCTCTGCCCTTCTGTTGGGCGGAGCGCTTCCCCTCCAATCGGAGTTTCCTTCCGAGTTTGTCCCGCTTTCAACTGATGGAGCTGGATCGTACTCTCAGTCGCCTACTTGCCTAACAACATTTGGCACAGCGATCAGCTCGTTCTTGCTCCAAGAGGACCTGTTCCGAACATCAGCACCGTCATAAAGCTGCCCAGAAGCGCCATAACGATATCCGCCATGGAGGAAGCTGAGCTGTCAACTGCCCAGGCGGGCACCTCCCGCTACTCCTGCTAGGGTCATCACCCGGGAGTTTCGGATTTACTACCGATATTTTAGCAACAAATCTAAGAAAGATAATCATAGTACTTGGTATATTGATTTTTTTTTGAAAGGCTTAGACAAGAAGGATTACAAAAGCAGAAGCGTTAACAGGCGGAAGCTGGTAAGTCGCACATTGGGCACATAAGTCGCTAATCGTTGATCGGTGCAAGCACCTTGGATTGGGGGACTAAGGATATTTCTCCGGTCTCTCTCCGTTTAGCCCAATTAATGCACTCATTCACGCGGCCGACAAAGCAAGGGAAGAAATCCAGCATCAGGCTGCTGCAACGATGCCGGAGCAAAACAACCCCCCAAAAATGGCTTTCTGGCTCGCTGGTATCCTCTTGGCTGTAGCTATAGTATCCTTTAAGAAAACAGATCAGTGGTGAGGGACTAATCATGCCTTTATTCCTATCGTCGTAGAAGCAGAAGGATTATCGACACGAAAAGGGCCGAAGCTTCTGCTGGAGGCCTTGGTTTTGGAAGCAACTAAAGATATTTTGGGATGAGTCAACTTAAAGAAAGTGTATTTAGTCCATTTGGTGGGAACAAAATGGTTAGGAGCCGGAGAGAATCCAAAGCACTATAGAAGAAAATATGCCTGAGGAGGACGGAAGCCAATGCAGAGTGTCTTCTTTCGAGTCATCCAAATATGAGCGCATAGATTTCATTTCCATGAGAGAGGTATGGGAAATGATACCCTATCCATGTCTATTCCGAAAAAGATTCTTTCACCGTGATAAGATTTCGGGGAGGGGAACACCTGACATTCATTTAACGGGGGGGGGGGCAGGTCAACCAACGAAGAGCAGGCTTACGGAGCTTACTCATCAAGGGGCGAAGGGGGTTGTGACTCAGTTCCTTCGTTCCAAGGACTGACATACGTATTGTGCCAGACCGGTATCATATTTGAAAACGAATCCAAAATCTTTCTATTTCATTTAGGAACTGCGCTGAGACGCTGGGAAAGTCAAGGGATTGGCCATTTCCAAAACCAGTGGGCAGAGAAGAAGCTTTTACAGTAGCAGCCGTTTCATAACCAGTGTTAGCAATAACCGTTGATCTCGTAACCGCAGCAAGGGTAACCGGTGTAAAAGTAAGCGTTGCTAGTCTTTTGCCCGAATCAGCTCTCGAATCTATCCCCTTTCTTACCGGAAGTGACATAAAAGAAGATCTCCATTAAAGGAAGATTGGACAATGGGAATCTTTTTCTAAAGGTACGGAGCGAAGTCTGCATTTCTTGCTTGTTTTTATCCCAGTCTCAGAAGAAGCCTTTTAAACAGTCGATTCGCACCTTGACTCTCTGTCTCAATCGAGCCCTTTTGAGGGTCAGATCAATAGAGAAGTCAGGCACGAAGAGTTTCCATGATGTGGCGATGTTTTCGTTCAGCACGCCCATTCAAAAGGCAATTAGGCCAATTAGACTAAAGGGAAGCTGCGAGCAGAGAAGGAACTGTTGAAAGGCAACTAGTGAAGATGCCGATATACCTCTTCCTCGAACAATTGAATCTGAATCGGTTCTTGCTAGGCTCTTTATAGAAAGGCCGATGAAACTCTTTCAAATAGGGGAATGGGAATAGATGCCAACCGCACATGCGATTCACTAGTGGCTTTATCAAAGACTGAGTCAAGGTAAACTGCCGAAGAAGAAGCTTCATCAGAGTATATTATATGGTATCCACGATCTACCCGTTTACTTTCATTTGAATAGAATTACGCTTCTACACCTAGTTGAGATATAGCTTTTCCAATACTTCACACAGAAGGAATGGCACTAATCAAAATCCTAGGCTAGCATGCCTAGTTGAACATGTCTCGTATGGTTTGCTCCCGTAAAGTCAAGCTTCTTTAGGTTTAGGACGCTTTCCTTAGATCTTCTTAGAAAGAGGAAAAAGCGAGTAATTGAGTATTTAAACATCCTGCTATCTAAAAGTAGATAGGGTATAGCTCAAAAGTCAATCTATCTAGGGTTGAAGGTTCTAAAATTGCAAAAAGCACTTTCTTCTTGACTTAGTAGCTAGCTCAACCATTTCATCATCTTAAAGTTTTCCTGAGCACATGGAGTGGAAAGATCAAGTATCCAGTCAGTCTATCACCAATCAGATTTCGAAGTCTCGGTTGGCTTCTGTCAGTAAGAAGAGAACTCATAACGGAGATTTAGGAAAGAAGAAGTTTCATCTTTCTACTTAGCGCACAAAAACTTCTATAATGAAGGGGCGAAAGCACACTTGGCTCTTCTCATTCATGTTGAAGAAAGAGGGGTTGATCTCCACCAGGTCTAAGAGTACATCAAAAGTGAGACAGAGAGAACGAAGAATGCCGTGTTTTAGCATTTCATGAATATGGTGCTAACTTTTGCTTTATGCTCTCCTAAAAGATAGTGAGCTACTTCTACTACATTAAAAAAGAAGTGAAATCGAACCCACGGAGCGGTGACCTACGGCAAAGTGTCCTTTCACAGACACATCTTAACCAGTTCTCTCGGATACAGCCCATGACGGAATTTTGCATCCCTTGGGTACAGAGGGCTATTCTTCGCATCTAGGAATGAAGGACGAGCAGAGTAGAATGAGTTTGATCCTGCACATTAGATAGATTGGCTGAAAGAGGTCGACAACGTGACCTTGGCTGCCTGCCCGGCCCTAACTACTCCCAACGACTAAAGCAAAAGAAGCATAGGTGGCTCGAAAGCGCCTTAGTCACTCTATAAGTCATATGTCAGGAAACGGTAGAGAAAGACTCATCTTTTTCAATCGAATTGTTGAAGACGTATTCCATTTCAAATGTGGAGACGACCGTGAGAGAGTTGAAAAAAGATAGGTTTGGATAGCCATTTATGCATAAACACGATATTCTAAGGGGGCAAGATCCTATTTAGAGGACATGAATCTAGGGTTTCCCCTTACTAGACAAAAGGTGGTCGGAGCGCTAAGAAAGAAAGAGCGTTATCACTATACGAAAAAGAAGCTGTTGCTTCAGTGTCCGGTCCCGAATCGGTGAGGGCAATCCAATCTCTTTGAATGCCCTTCTCTTCTAGTCGAAAGCAAGACGAAACCTTCTCTTAGTTTAGTCAAGGGCGCTGTGAACTGTAATTGTTCATTGGTTGAGAAATCCACTAAGATTGGCGCATTTGCACTCGCAGATTAACCAAGCCAACAGGAATGTCTTTCTTCCATCCTAAAGAACAGGAGAATCTTCTTTCCGACCTCGAGCAGGATTTAGTTATCGCTTAGGAAATGGCTCTCTCCAATCAGCCTTAAGCTCGTTGACGAGAGGGTGGGTGGGTCCTACTATTAGGGTAGGGCTCTTTCTGTTCTAACTGGCCGCCGGGACTTTCCCCTATTCGGCAGTCAAAGAATTAAGATGAAGCAAAGAATCCACACATGATGATAGGAGTGAAACCTCCATTGCATCAAATTCCTCTAAAGCTGCCTTGTTGGATGGGGAAGAACCTCTTTTCGTTGATCGAAAATCATGCATTGGCTGGAGACAGATATAGGAAGTGTGCTGTGAAGCATCTTTATAGGCAGCCAGTTTTTACTTCACAAGCGAGAAAGTCTTGATTGGTCGCAGCTACTTTACAGGGTCAAGTGCTGGCGAAAAAGGCCTACGTGCCGTAAGCTAGTCTTGGCTTTATAGATAGACCCCGGCAGAACTAACTCACTAGTATGGATGGGCCATGAAGAAGCGGATAGGATAGTGGAGATGGATGATGTAGAAGTGGGAAGCAGGAAGAACTGAACTATTATTCCCTCTAGTTGGCTCTTAGGCCAGATAAGCGTGATCGACGACGGCCCCTTTCCTATGCACCGATAGAGATGTTGATTCCTGCTCGAAACCCTAGAGAACACGACCGGCTCTGAAACCATGGGGAGGCAGCAGGCGTGGGGTAGGTCAGTGAAGCAAGTGGACCTCTACTAGCCCACATTGGTTGCGGGGGGTATCTGTGAGAAGGCCGGGCAGGTTTGACTGACCTCCCATGTCCATAAGGGAGCCTCCCAAGGAAGCTCCTTGGAATGAGAAATGATAAGCAGGCAACGCTTTCCGGGTCGGGCCTTTGAAGCTGAAAGCCAGATCCGCTTAGAACAGCAGCAAGGTTAGTTTTGAATTGGAACCAGGAATGATTCTTTTTCAGAGGCAGGCAGAGCAGGGTGCCTGTACATAACCAACAGAGAGAGGGATATGGTGTTTACCTAAAGAAAATAGAGCGGAACGGCAGCACAAGCTCACTCGTCGAAGAGCATCCCCTTATCGAATCGAAGATAGTAGAAGGACCTAATCCTTAATGCCAGTAGTCTTTCTTGTTTGTGTATTGAAGTGGAAGCTCTCTTCTGTGGAAAGTCATTCAAATGCTTCGGTGGTCAGGCTCTGAATATTGTATTGTTCATGCTCCGACACCAGTTCCTATTGCTCCAGCAGCTCCCACACCAAGAAGCTACTACAGCTCCAGCTCCTGTTGCTGTTTGAGTTAGAGTTGACGGTCGTGTGGTACCTTTGACTCTTTCTGGTGCGTCAGAGGGGAAGTACTTCGTTCCACTATGAGATAGTTTGAATAGGCGCCATCAGAACCGGACACTCTCATACTACGGTAAGCGCTCATGAAGGAATAGCTTCTGCTATAGGTGCTGGTGCATGAATGACTCAGGCACTATTTGAAGGGGTTTAGTTTATACGAGTTCGGGTTTGGGTACAGGTCGAAGGGTAGGGGACGAATGGGGCTTTCCGGCGTGCTTCCTAACCTAACGAGCCAGTTCCAAGTGAGCTTTAATCAAAGGCAGCTTCTAAGAAAGCTAGTAGGTTCACTAGTTAGTTGAGGGTGCTTTCCTGTGTTTCAATAAAGAAGTGGGCGAAGCTGCTGATAACTGCCATGCCTGGGGGATATTCTATCCTATCAATTCACTTGCCCCTGCGTAATAGACAAAAACACCGAAAGAGGCATATCGGTTATGGAATTCCTATCCCGGGTGCTCAAAGCCTGTCGGTGCCCCTCAGCTTTAAGGATGAGTAATGCATCATGAAGAGGAAGAGTCTTTCCTTCCTTTATCTATGAACTCGAACTAAAAAAGCATTTTTTCGAGCCATCTCCGACTCATCCATTATGTCTGGCCATAATTACTGGTGGCATTCAGACTGGCTATCCATTTTTGGGGTAATCGACAAAAAGTGGGACTGATTCCGATCTGATCCTGCCTCTCACTCCGGGCAATCCGTGACCTCTTCCGAGCAGCTTTTGATCTCAGGTCGCATTCTTCTCTTTTTTCTCTTTCTGGTCCCGTTGAGAAGTTCATCCCTGGCTGTCACCCATGGAGTGGATCTCAACCCAGTAGCATGGACCAGGTCTTTCAACCTTCATCATCTCGATTCCAGGGCACCCTTCCGGAAAGCATTTCCTAAATGCGAGAGGTTTGACGGATGACCGGCTCCATTGCATTCATTCAACTAGGTATCCTATCTCTCGGTTATCAAAGAACCAATATGCTTCATATGCTTATGTCTCAGCAGATGATCGAGGAGATCGAACGATTACTCCAGGCAGGTTTTCTTTTATCCGGACCGGACGATCAAATACACAGAATGGATATCTCCCATGTGGTTTGCGCCTACTTTCCTTAGGTTAAGTGTGACATAGAGCATTAGCTCAACTCTATTACCTCCCTAACGGTCACTTCACTGACCTTACTTCTCTACCAGCAACAATGTTCTCATGCGGCGAAGCCTAGATGTCACCCTGACCTATAAAAACCTGGCCTATCAAAACCTATCAAAAACGAAACCGAAGGGATCGTTTCATTCGGTCTTCTTACCGCGGAGTGGGTTCGGTAATCTCGATGACAGAACAGGTCACTACATAAGGCTGCCCGCTCTTTCTTCTCTACGATTTACGGGTACTTACTCGTGCACGGAATCAAACAAGAGGAGGGATGGGACGTCGGCCTTTGCTAAGGACTTAGCCGAGTTGGGTTCTATTAATAATGAAATAGCCTGGTAAGATGCTGACTTTGCCGGGGCCCCCTCTCTGATAGTTGCCGCCCTTCCTCCAAGACTTGAATCAGGAAGAGCTTTTCTCTACTATGCTTCCTTTGGCCTTGCGCCTGGTCCTCACTTCGCTCGCCTTGGCCTTTCTTTCACCGGATATGGGATCGAAATTGGCATTTCCCACCAGGTTCTCTATTAGGAGTTTGAGTGGATCCGTCTATTGTAGTTTCAGACTCAGAAAAGAAAGAAACTTGGTGAGGTCGGGGAAAAAGAAAAAGGGAAGAGTTATGAGAAGAGTTCGAACTATAAGAGTCATAAGCCACCCAGAGAATCTTATACCAGTACCAGCGAAGAATGCCCAGGAATGACCGAATAGCGGACTGAGCTTCGAAGCTTCTTCCTTTCCTATGTAAAGGAATTTGATCTTGATCCGTGGGAAAATATCTTCTAGTGTCGAGGGAATTGCATGTATACAGATTCAAAAAATATAAGAAAGAGGGAAAACTTTTAGCCATCACCCATCCGCCTTGTGAAAAGTGCTTTTGCTCTGTCTATCGTTCGTCTTCTTCCTTTCTCCATAAGGTTTTGATAAAAAACAACATGGATGGCTGTTCTATCAGCTGGGAATGGAGTGGCCTAAGGAAATGATTACTAGCCGAGAATAGCCTTATGCAGAATCGGGTGGTCCTTTTCCATCTCTACTAGCCGAGAAAAGAAAGGCGTAAAGACATCTATATGACCAAGAAAAGAAGGCCATCTCACGAATTGGATTTTTTCCCCTCTCTGGGGCTACTTTCCTTTTAGTCGATCGTGATGTAAGTCTATTATTCCTTGCATCATAGGTAAGGCAAAGCGCTTTCTTTTAAGAATGCATCTGGTCCCATCTTTCTTTCGTTAGTTAACCCACCTTTTTCTACAAGGGATTGTAGTAATTCTGGGAAAAAGTCTTTATTAATTATTATATTAGCATAGCATTAAGATTAAGTAGTAAACATTTTACACTAGGTCCCGTACCATACATGCAAACATAATAAATCAAACCAAACAAAGATAGTTAGCATAGATAGGAGTCTATCTCCAGTAAGCACCGGAGTAGATCTCCACTAAAAAAAGACAAAGAACACCAGACATGAAAACAAACGTCTACAGACACTTATTTAATTGAAACCTTCTCAAACTAAAAAGAGTCGACGGACTATTTTAGTTTTCTCGGGCACCAAGGCAGATTGCCTCCACGATCAGTGCCTGCTGCTCCTGGCGTAGTCTCTTTAGTCTTTCTTCTAGTTCCCGAATTCTTAGACGGCTTGCTCCCATTCGGGCTTCAATAGCAGCCGGGTTCGCGGGGCGAAGATGCCTCCAGAAACCATTTAACATTATTCGAGTATTTCGAAGAGCATTTTCTACATTTTGTATTTCAACGTTAATTTCAGCAAGTCGCTGGGGAATGGCGAGAATTTGAGCAGGGAGGGCCATGGCTTCTCGATATACACTGGTAGAAAACTCTTTTATGTGTTTTTTTTTTGTTTTTGTAGAGCACAAAAGCTTATCGAGCCTCTATTTATAGAGTGTAGAGAAATTCCGCCAATGCAGTACGAATTGCATGGCTGGCACAATCTGAGTACTATAACCACGCAGCCTGTATGAACAAACAAACTTTGCAGAACCGTTTCACCTAATCGATCGTGGTGAAGTCAGCAATGGATTCGGCGGATCATCCACGTCACGCTAGGATTTTGGAAGGACATTTACGAGAGTGAGGTGGAGAAAGACGGGAGTGGATTTTTTTGCTCTAACTGGCTGTGAGCATGGGAATTGCGTTTCCGAGCAGAGGGCGGAGAGGAATTTGGTGTTGCAGGATTGATGACCGGGAAAGGGTTGATAATGTGTTGGTTTGTTTTAGCAGGTATATTGGTATGAATGAACATATTATAGATATAGAATGTAGAAGAATCTCGCCATGCGTCACGAATTGGATGGCAGGCACAATTCTTACTAGTTCTCCGCACTACTTTTCTTCAGTTGAAGACTATCATGCCTATTTAGTGAAAAACTGGCTGGCTCTGGCTACCTTGCGGAGCAAACAAAATCTCCCCAAATCACACTGCCTGTATGAACAAACAAACTTTGCACAACCTGCTTACGTAGAAAAGATTCCATGCCAATAGACTCGTGACATCCATGTACTGAGTCGTCAAATGAGCCACGTTAAGAAAGCCCAAGCTTATACGCATTGGCCCACAGGGTGTCCCAAGAGGGCCCGAATGAAAGACCCAAGCTTACATGAACCATCAAAGAAAGTCCTACAAATGAAGACTTTGGCCTGTCTTTCAGAACCTCGATGGAAGCCCACAGAAGGGCCAAAGCACAACAAGCCTACCCATCATCAAAGCAAGCCCAAGCCCATGCAAGAAGGACCTCATTGTCATGGAAGCCCTTTCCTTACTCCTCAATATAGTCGATGAGAACGTTTTTCTGACCAACTCTCATGGCTTTAGGAGGGGGCGGGCCCCTAAGCTAGCTCTCGCCTTCTTCAGGATTTGCTCCTAAATTCCAGCTATGATCGACCTTTCGAATGAATGAAGTTAGAAGCTAAGGGCTTTGGTCGAGTGCTTTGCCAATCATTCTTCTATGTACGATAGTCATAAGGCAGGGGAAAGAAAGGCAGCTAGGAAGACAAGCTAATCCGAAAGGGCCAGCCCGAGCCAAGGACTAACAAGAAAGAGGAGAGACCGAGATGTGATTGCATACCTACCCGGTGCCTGAGTACATGTGCAAGCACAGCAAAGCCCGTTTTTCTTAATTTAGTCAAAAACGAGACTTTCACAGGTCCGATAGGAGCTCATCGAACTGAACTTGTAGAGTGAGACCTGTGCTCGATATGGTGAAGCATACCGAGAGCAAAGAGCCCTTTCACTTGACTTTCTGCTTTGTTTGATCGCGCTGCCGGTACGACCGCTGTCATGAAGATTGCGATGCCTAAGGCAGGAGAGAATAGATCGTTCTAGCGAGTAGTTGGATCATAGTCATACCTCGATATTTGAAGGACCGTATTAGACCTGAAAGCATGCCGTAATTCTTTTGTTTACCCTTCCTTTACACGGACAGAGGATCCCGAAGAGATTTGATCCTATCTTACTAATCATCGCGGAGTCATTGACCAAGCTGGAGCCAAAGCCCATCCTTATTGATCAATCTCCTATGGTTAGCAAGCAATCTCGATGAATTGAACAAGTAAGAAAGATCTATTTTCACTCTAGTGAAGGGAAGCGCTCAAAGGAAGGGCGTAGTAAGCGACGAAATGCTTCGGGGAGTTGAAAATAAGCATAGATCCGGAGATTCCCGAATAGGTCAACCTTTCGAACTGCTGCTGAATCCATGGGCAGGCAAGAGACAACCTGTCGAACTTCATCATCTATGGGTGGTACTGGTTTCAGGTTCTCTCGAGGTTCTTAAGAGGGGTTTTTTCCCAAGTCATTCTTTCTTGCCATTCTTCTTCTCCTCACTACCACGCATCACGAGTTCGCTCAATCCCATGTAGAGATGAGCGAGCATAGCAGGACCAAGGTAGCTTGCTAACTCTCGCCATCTGCCAATCGAGCCGCAAGAATGTAAAAAGATCTTTGTATCTTCAAAGAGTGATTGCAGAACACGATCCGCGAGAGGAAACACATCATAAAGGCCCAATGCTCCTTTGCAAGACACATCAGGAAAAACTGTTCACAACTAACTGCTCTAGCAACGTTCTTTCCATCCATGCGACATCTCTTGCTTTGTTTGCTTTGCCTTGTTTTTGAGAAATTAATCTCTTACCCGCCTTTCGCGGATCTAGCACTTACTCTATTACTCGAATACACCTCGCTCCGCTCTGGTAGAACCCTATTTTGGCTCCGTTGGCTCTGCTTGCTTATCACTCTGTCTATTCTTTTGTCCGTCAAATAGCCCGTCTCCCCGCCTTCTCAGGTCCTTGTCTCTCGTCAACATAATACTCCTCCCGCTTCTGTGGTTCAGCCTCACTGGATCTCGGCAACAGCCGATTTCTCATGGGCCCTCTCTCAATTCCCTCTTCGTTTGTTTTGGGTCGCTCCATCACTCACTCTGCTATAAGAAGTAAGCCGATCCCGACTTCTCATAGACTGGATTGTCAGAATCTGCACGCAAACAAACTTGCTTCTTGCCTTGCACAAATTAGCCCTCGTAAGGTATCCCTTAATCTCTAGCCTCCTTTTGATCAGGAATAAAAACCTACAGATCGATTCTGCCCCCTTCTCTTTACATCGAATGGCATCGGCTTCCATCCCTGCCTTGGGAGTCACCCAGTCTTTGTCATTGGTTGGAATAAACAAACCGCAACAAGTACATTCCCCTTAACAACAAACCCCTAGCTTCATGGGACCGAGAAGGAGTCCTTTTCCGTCGTTGGTTTGTCTTTCTGTTGTCGGTAAGCGCTGGAGATTTAGAGATACTATTTCTGTTCCAAAAAGTTTTTACAGGTTCGGGAATGATTACTCATTCACTAGACGGAAGGGTATTCATACGGAATTAGGCGTGCTATTCGTAGTCCTGAGGGCTGGCTTATGAGGATTAGGACATATTCGAGTTCCGCTTTCAAGGTGGCCCTATTTTCAGGGAAGACAAGAGTTCGTTCTGTTGTGCCTTCCTTTTTTTTTAGGGCTTTATAACGAGCAGGGGAAGGTAATGTTTATTGTTTTAGTTAGCCAGAAGTCCATAAGGACTAGTAATGACTATAGACCGGAGAAGTCTTCCGAGAGTTTCAAACGGAAGGATAGGTGTTGAAATAGGCCATACCATTTCCAGCGATTGGCGCTTTTTCTTCGTGTTCTTCGTGATTTTATTTCGATAGAAATTCTACTGAAAAGTGCCTGGGGAGGAGAGAAGGTTAAACTGCTCCACTGGGCCTTGAGCCTTAATGGCATTCTTGTGGCGAGAGAGGGGCTTTTGGTTTCGCAGTGAGAGAGCAGGCCCCTGTCATGGCGAGTAAACCGTGGTTTGGTTGCTTTCGTGATAAGGGGGAGGGGAGTGAACTCGCATACATAGGCTGAGAGCAGAGCAAGCCCAATCGATCAGCGCAGGAGAATAGCTCAGTGAAAAGGGGAGTCCGGCTTCAGAGAGATGCTGAAAACATTCAATGAGATGCATCCCCCGAGACCTGATAGATATGGAGTTGTCGCAGCTGCTGCTATCAGAAAGCAAGCAGCAAAGCCATCAAAGCGCACGTAAGCAGAGGAAAAGCAATATCGAAGATCTCTCTCTTCATCTTACATACGATGATAGGGAGTTTGAACAGCTAGAAGCCCTCCCCTTCGCCAGTTGGAAATAGAGGCAAGAGGTCGCCCAAACCCGTGTTTTTTGCTTGAAAAGGGCCACTACTAACTATGGTAGGGTGGAAGGGAGAGGCGTACAGATGAAAAAGTTGGTGTCACACGTACTCATTGATCGGTCTGTCCGCTGAAAGCGAGAGGAATGGGAGTGGCTCAACCGACGGGAAACTAGGAGTGGCTCTACTGTTAAGGAGATAAACGGAATTAGAGTGACCGCTTTCATTTCGGAATGTGGGACGACAATAGAGGTTCCCGCTTTCAGAGTTTAGGTACAGGGTGGTCGAAGATCAGGGATTCCGGTTCATTTGATTCGCGCTTGATGTAATAACGAAAGGGACATCTGAGAATTAGAAGCCCATATAATGAAAGCAGATCCTGGTCCATGGAATCCCAAGAAGGTAAGAACTCCAACCTGTCTTCCCTTTCTATTCCTCGGTAAGTGGCTTCAGTAGCTGTAGCTTGCTTCCAACGCGGTTTCCCGCTATCGACGAAGAATGCTGCTTGATTGAACGAACATTGTAAGAACCTTTCTAATAAGACAGTTCGCCCATAGTCCATTGTAGGTTATTGTGGGCTGTGTCCTTTTCCATGGGCTTCTTTTTTTCTGCTTTTTTGTGGATTCTTTGATTCGATTTCTTCAATGGCCCGCCCTTATCTCTAAAGGGGCTTACGCTCTTCCACTTCTTACTATGGACTGCCATGCCAATCCAAGCAAGTGCGCCCACTCTACCTTTCTTTCTTTACCTTAGACTTCGCTTCGTTCTTCAAGGAGACCCATGCGCATTTCCTCTGTTCTGTGCTCTTGAACCCTTGATTCCCTTGTGCCTTTAGTTGAAGTATAGGTCGTCGATTCCTTTTTTCTTGATGGGATTTTTGCTTCTGTTGAGTGGTATAGAAGGGATTCCTATAGTAGGTAGCGACAGTAGTATCGACGCTACATCAATAGCTGAAACTTGTTTTCGGGTAGGGTAGGCTCGGAGTCAGAAGTCCTCTCTTTCCCAACCAAATAAGAACTTTTGCAAAGTTAACCTTCCCGCGGTCAAAACAACACTTGCGGATAACAATCAGACCTTACCAGGGACAGGGACCAGACTATAGAGCCTAATGAAAAAGAATTCGGGCTTGCTTTCTCAATTCACATCTATGAGCGATGATTCCTGTATCTCTTGCTCGCTTCGATCGGACTCTGACAGGAATGATGGGTCGCTAACAAGGCCCCTAAATGACCGCTCAGAAGGCCTACCTTTTTTTTGATTCATACTACGGTACGGTTCAGTGCGCTATCAGTCCAGTACCATTAGCTCTCCAAGGGTAGCAATCCATTCTTTCCGGGCAAGCCAGTTCCTTGTTGTTTGAAGAAACCCTCCGCTGTAACTCGAGCATTTCAAGGTATGCCATCGCTCTTATCTCTTGACCTGAGACTGGGACCTTCGAGCTGCAAGAGCTTCCTTAGTTGATAGCTAACCAAGTCGATTTCAAAAATATCATCTTCCCAAATCAAGCCCATTTATATCTGAATTCATCTTTCTCACATCAATCAGTCTGAGACTTCCTTTGAATTTGAATCAGAACCTTCACCTTCAAGTCAAGTATTGGGAAGGTATCTAGCCAGTGAGGCAAGTGAAGTAAGGAAATGAAGCAAGGTAAACCTTTATATAGTTTCAGTCATAAGCTGAGCGCATCCAGTAAGCAAGCCAATTAGAAAGCCTCTTACCGATCCTGTGAGAAAACCAGATGAGGAGATAGAGTAGGATATAAAATAGATAGCCCAATCCCGATTAAGAAAAGACAACGTCAAGCAATCAAGACAAGCAGCAAGCGCCTGATTGTGAAGCTGGGGAAGAGCGGGGCTCCACTCATCGACAGGCTATGTATGGGCCCGCGCTTGATTGGCGAAGGAAGGGAAGAATCTTTCATGTTGACCTGCCCGGTCTGGTAACGATCTACGATCTACGGTCAAGGCGCTGTTAAGCCCTGATTCGAAAGGGGAAAGATTGGAGTTCCATTTGGAATTGACTCAGAGAGGTCTGTGAGCTCGAGCTGGAAGAGGGCGGTTCCGCTTTCCTCGCGCTTCTATCACCTCCCGGCACGACCCTAGCGGTCGCCTCACTTCGATTATTCAGTACTCGCCTTTTTTCTTTATTTACAGAGAAAAAGTCAAGAGGTAGCACTGTCAAAGCGATTATAAGCCAAAGCTCACTTTGCTTGCCGCAAGCGCCTCTCTCTTCCTTTGATAGTCGTAATGACCCGAGAAAAGCCTATCATCGGATGGACGGTTAGGAACCTCTCTCAGTGTCATTTTCTTCTTTGCCGGTTCAATATGAAATAGAGCGATTTCCTTTGCTTTGGTTCTTGCGCCTGAGACCCAGGACTGAAGATGTGATCCAGATGTTGCAAAGGGATTTCCCATCTTATGGGGGTGTTATATGCACTAGGTGCATCTTAGGCTATATAGATGACAGAATTTGGAATTGTGCGAGAATGGAAGACCAGGTAGAATGATTGTTGGGGAGCTATTAAGCACATCCTGAAGTCTCTTTCTGGTATAAAGGATGACGTGCTTGTATGTGGTGACAGATGCCTGGATTAGATCGGATAGACCGATGCAGATATTATACGGAGTGGGAGTGTCTTTTCTTTCTCATGGTCTTTCATGGTACCATCAAGACAGAGCTGTGACGTCAACTTCGCACACTTCAGTCTTGATTTTCGTATCAAAATCAAGCTTCTGTTCTATCTTGGAAAAGCCGCCGCAAGGGAAAGCCGTTCAAGTCAGGAATAGAGGTGGAAAGTTTGTCTGTGTCAAATCGAGATTGGGTGGGTGTGAAGTAACCCGCGTTCAAGCTATCGAAAATCATGCATTGGATGGATGCCCGGGCATTGAGAAGGAAGGACGCTTGCTTTCAGAGGCGAAAGGCCATGGGGAGAGAGAGCGTCTGTGATCCATGGATCTCCGATCGGGAAACCGTATCCAAGCTCCGTGGCTAGTCTGCGCTCTTTGGACTTTTCAAACTTAGCGAACTGAAACATCTGAGTAGCTAAAGGAAGGAAAATCAAAAGAGAAACCGTGAGTAGCGGCGAGCGAGAGCGGAACAAGGCGAGCGAAGTGAGGAAGCGGTTTCATTCGATTTGTTGTGGATTGGATGATGGAAAAACCAGCAAGCAGCAAGCGTAGGCTGTGTTGCCGTAGCGCGCCCGGATGACTTGTACAAAGTCAGCAACCGTTTTGGGGCGCAAGCGTAGGCAACACAGTACTTACGGGGTGGGGCGCGCAGTGAACTGGTTTTCTGAAAAGGTTGGAAGATCTGGCCAAAGAAGGTGATAGCCCTGTGAATTCGTTCCCATGGTTCGATCCTTCCCAGTAAAACGCGGCGTGTTCGAATGATGATCGCTTTTACGCGAGAAAGGGGGACCACCCTCTAAGCCTAAGTATTCCTCAATGACCGATAGCGTACAAGTACCGTGAGGGAAAGGTGAAAAGAACCCCAATCGGGGAGTGCAATAGAGAGCCTGAGATCCGATGCGAACAATCAGTCGAAGGAGCGGAGCGCGGGCGCACTCACTCTAACGGCGTACCTTTCGCATGATGGGTCAGCGAGGAAATGGGAACAGCGGCTTAAGCCATTAGGTGTAGGCGCTTTCCAGAGGTGGAAGATGATAGTTCTTCCTATTTGACCCGAAACCGATCGATCTAGCCATGAGCAGGTTGAAGAGAGCTCTAACAGGCCTTGGAGGACCGC